>OU896721.1:15582362-15611805 GCA_918026855.4 Phaedon cochleariae | reverse complement strand
ATTGTTATATGGGACATGGCATTCCTCACAGTAAAACTCACAGCAGAAGGCAGCTGTGAGTGAGGTTATGACATTAAAGTGTCCCTCATGGTATATCAAATTCAACGTGAGACCCTCATCCCCACCCTTGAAAATGACGTCACGACCCTTGTCCCCATATCGATATACTGTTATTTTATAGGATGAAAGATGCTGCTGAAATTGTTGTACCTCTGGTATTCCGCACCCCTCCGCAGGTACTGTAACACCAGCATCAGACAATAATTGCAGAGCACGTTGGCTCTGCAGTTTTCTAATATTTCTGCGTACATCAGTGCATTTAGGGTCTTTGTCTGCGTATGCCTGAGCTGCAACAAGCGCCCGAGGAAGACATAAATTATCTTTATTATTGATTACTATGATCCCCTGTCGTTTGCTACATTCCTCGTCAAAAGAGTTGTAGCAGTGCTCTCTTCCTTTGCCAGCAGGTAACCTACAAGAGGTTACACCAAGACAAAAGGTCTCGGTGTTCAGGCCACAAGAGTTCGATTGGTAAATAGACGAAATTTTTTCAAAGAGATTGTCCACAGAAACTTCTGCTGCATTTTTGAATGATATCCACCCTGGTCCCCTCGCGAAATCTTTAGAACAAAATAAGAAACCTACTTTATCTGTCGGATGCAGTCCCTCAGTACCC
The DNA here is from genome assembly GCA_918026855.4 of Phaedon cochleariae. Classification (NCBI taxonomy): domain Eukaryota; kingdom Metazoa; phylum Arthropoda; class Insecta; order Coleoptera; family Chrysomelidae; genus Phaedon; species Phaedon cochleariae. The sequence goes on along the minus strand of OU896721.1, from coordinate 15,611,129 downwards.
TTCAAAACAATTTCGGTTATTGCATCCTTGATATAGGCCACCGGTTCCTTGCCTTGAGGAATAGGTTTTATATTAAACTCTAAAGTACGAGCTTGTACGCCGAAGCGATAATTTTTCTTGACCACATCTTTAACAATTAAGAATTTCTCCATGATATCGGATATAACACTGAATTCAATCACACTATCGTTGAATGATAACAGACAATTGAGTGAGCACAACTATATACAGAAAAACTGAAGGTAATGTCGGTGAGATGTAACGATTGAAAATTTCAAAAATCAGCACTCAAATTCCAAAAACTCGAAATTATCGACAAATTCGAAATTTGGAAAAACTCAAATATTTTCAAAAACCAACACAATATTAGCAAAGCAGCGAGCTGTATGCAAACTGCGTTTGAAATTCGTCTGAGGACTCAAATTCTCAAAATAGATAATCAAATTATTTCTTACACGCACACACAGAGAGACAGCAACCGTTCACCACGAAGACTGAGCAGGAAATGAAGTTCGATTAGCACTGCCGTCACTGTATTTCACACACCTAGGATGAGTCCCGGAGTGTGGGGGGTAGGATGATCAGCTCAAATCATGCTTGGACATGTCCACTTTGGAAAAGAGGTGATGCAATAGCTTCGTCGTCGTGCTTCGATACGTGTCAAGGTCATTTTGTGGTGAGTATCGACTATGCACCGATATGAAAAACGAAATTAACTCAAGATAAAAACTATTACGCTCTCTTCTATATATTATTATCAACATGTTTTCATTCCCCGTCATATGCACTCATCAAGAAATGATATATCGGAATATTATATAATTTTTTGTTTTCAGGTATCACTCATTCCCACGAGTAAAGGGGGCCTAATCAGAGAGACAACTGAATAGATGTTATAACTGTTTGGGACATTTGTATTGAGGCAGTTAAGGATTTGATCAAGCAGGTATGTGTACGCTTCTTATCAATCCTACATAAATAGCAATTATGTCGTCAACACCTTTCTCTGAACTGTCTAACCAGACATCTGTTCTCATCGTGAAGATATGATACAAAACTGTTATAAATCCATACCTTCGACTCACATATTATTACAACATTTATTCTTATTGCAAGAAAAGAATAGCGGAAGGGCGTTGAGCGAAATTATTTCTCTGGAGGTGGCTATCAATAAATATGAAAACGATTCAACACCGCACAAAAGGTATATATCAGGAAATATAGTACAGGTCCCAGGGTCTTGATTGACTTTAATTAAAGTTAATTGATGACCGGGCAAAGTTCATTAGTCTAATTCATATCTTTAATGAAATTTTTTCTAAGTCCCGATATTCACCCGAGTAGATATATATTGAGAGAATCATTACCGGCATCACGGCATCAAGCAACCAATCACAGCGCTCGATTCTCTCAATATATATCTACTCGGGTGAATATCGGGACTTAGAAAAAATTTCATTAACGATATGAATAAGACTAATGAACTTTGCCCGGTCATCAATTAACTTTAATTAAAGTCAATCAAGACCCTGGGACCTGTACTATATTTCCTGATATATACCTTTTGTGCGGTGTTGAATCGTTTTCATATTTATTGATAGCCACCTCCAGAGAAATAATTTCGCTCAAAGCCCTTCCGCTATTCTTTTCTTGCAATAAGAATAAATGTTGTAATAATATGTGAGTCGAAGGTATGGATTTATAACAGTTTTGTATCATATCTTCACGATGAGAACAGATGTCTGGTTAGACAGTTCAGAGAGAGGTGTTGACGACATAATTGCTATTTATGTAGGATTGATAAGAAGCGTACACATACCTGCTTGATCAAATCCTTAACTGCCTCAATACAAATGTCCCAAACAGTTATAACATCTATTCAGTTGTCTCTCTGATTAGGCCCCCTTTACTCGTGGAAATGCGTGATACCTGGAAACAAAAAATTATATAATATTCCGATATATCATTTCTTGATGAGTGCATATGACGGGGAATGAAAACATGTTGATAATAATATATAGAAGAGAGCGTAATAGTTTTTATCTTGAGTTAATTTCGTTTTTCATATCGGTGCATAGTCGATACTCACCACAAAATGACCTTGACACGTATCGAAGCACGACGACGAAGCTATTGCATCACCTCTTTTCCAAAGTGGACATGTCCAAGCATGATTTGAGCTGATCATCCTACCCCCCACACTCCGGGACTCATCCTAGGTGTGTGAAATACAGTGACGGCAGTGCTAATCGAACTTCATTTCCTGCTCAGTCTTCGTGGTGAACGGTTGCTGTCTCTCTGTGTGTGCGTGTAAGAAATAATTTGATTATCTATTTTGAGAATTTGAGTCCTCAGACGAATTTCAAACGCAGTTTGCATACAGCTCGCTGCTTTGCTAATATTGTGTTAGTTTTTGAAAATATTTGAGTTTTTCCAAATTTCGAATTTGTCGATAATTTCGAGTTTTTGGAATTTGAGTGCTGATTTTTGAAATTTTCAATCGTTACATCTCACCGACATTACCTTCAGTTTTTCTGTATATAGTTGTGCTCACTCAATTGTCTGTTATCATTCAACGATAGTGTGATTGAATTCAGTGTTATATCCGATATCATGGAGAAATTCTTAATTGTTAAAAATGTGGTCAAGAAAAATTATCGCTTCGGCGTACAAGCTCGTACTTTAGAGTTTAATATAAAACCTATTCCTCAAGGCAAGGAACCGGTGGCCTATATCAAGGATGCAATAACCGAAATTGTTTTGAAGGGTACTGAGGGACTGCATCCGACAGATAAAGTAGGTTTCTCATTTTGTTCTAAAGATTTCGCGAGGGGACCAGGGTGGATATCATTCAAAAATGCAGCAGATGTTTCTGTGGACAATCTCTTTGAAAAAATTTCGTCTATTTACCAATCGAACTCTTGTGGCCTGAACACCGAGACCTTTTGTCTTGGTGTAACCTCTTGTAGGTTACCTGCTGGCAAAGGAAGAGAGCGCTGCTACAACTCTTTTGACGAGGAATGTAGCAAACGACAGGGGATCATAGTAATCAATAATAAAGATAATTTATGTCTTCCTCGGGCGCTTGTTGTAGCTCAGGCATACGCAGACAAAGACCCTAAATGCACTGATGTACGCAGAAATATTAGAAAACTGCAGAGCCAACGTGCTCTGCAATTAGTGTCTGATGCTGGTGTTACAGTACCTGCGGAGGGGTGCGGAATACCAGAGGTACAACAATTTCAGCAGCATCTTTCATCCTATAAAATAACAGTATATCGATATGGGGACAAGGGTCGTGACGTCATTTTCAAGGGTGGGGATGAGGGTCTCACGTTGAATTTGATATACCATGAGGGACACTTTAATGTCATAACCTCACTCACAGCTGCCTTCTGCTGTGAGTTTTACTGTGAGGAATGCCATGTCCCATATAACAATAAACATGATCACCAATGTGGCGGTACTTGTTTTTCGTGCCATGGATCGCCACCGTGTTCCAAAAATAGTGTGAAAGTTTTCTGCGAGTCTTGCAAAAGATCTTTCCGTGGACAGAGCTGCTTTGATAATCATATTCAGAATGGTGTTTGTGAAAATATTAGACGTTGTGAGTTATGTTTCAAAATTGTCCCCGTCAATAGAACTCACACCTGCGGAGAGATGTTCTGCAAGATTTGCAACAAACACCAACCTTTTGGTCATTTATGTTTCATTCAGCCCGACACGAAAGTACCCAAGACTGATGATCTCTTGTTTGTCTTCTATGATCTGGAGACTCGTCAGGAGAGGGTACAAGCCGACGGATCTCTGCTCCATGAACCCAATCTGTGTGTCTTTCGCCAATGCTGTGACGTTTGCATCGATACCACACAGCAGATTTGTTCGAAATGCGGGGTTCGTTTACAAATTCTCAAATGTAACGACCCCATATCTCCATTTGTTCATCGTGTATTGACAATAAGGAAGAAATTTAAAAATGTCATCGTTATTGCTCACAACGGCGGAAAATTCGACCATGCATTTATTTTGAATTATATTCTCACCAAAACTACTCTCAAACCTGATCTTATAATGAGAGGCACACAATTGATTTCCATGACTGTTGGAAATGTCAAGTTTTTGGACTCTCTCAATTATTTCCCAATGGCCCTCGCGAAACTGCCTAAATCTTTCGGCTTCTCTGAATTGAAGAAGGGGTATTTCCCCCACCTCTTCAATCGTATGGAGAATCAGAACTACAAGGGTCCTATTCCTTCTCTAGAGTTCTATACCCCTGATAATCTCGTTTCAGATGCTCGCGCATCACTCATAAAATGGCACTCTGAGAGAGTCGCTGAAAATTATGTATTCGATTTCTCTCGAGAAATCATAGACTATTGTATTTCTGATGTGGATATTCTGACCAAGGCCTGTTTGAAATTTCGACAGCTCATGTTGTCTGAAACTAATGAATGTCCGTTCACTGAAGCCGTTACGATCGCTTCGACATGCAATAAGGTTTTCCGTAGGAATTTTCTAAAACCGAACACCATAGGTATTATTCCAAAAGGTGGATACAGACATCGTGATAATCAATCTGTGATAGCCACCCAGTGGTTACTGTGGGAGGAGAAACTACGGGATATAAAAATCCAGCAAGCCTGCCGATCTTCAGAGGCCCTTATCGGTAATCTTAAAGTTGATGGGTATTCTGACGGAACAAAACAAGTTTTCGAGTTTCAAGGCTGTTTTTATCATGGTTGTCCTCGGTGTTATATTGATCAGAGAGACACTCCTCTCAGAAACTGCCCTTCCGAAACTATGAACCATCGTTATGACACGACCATTGCCAAAATCAATAAAATCAAATTCTTAGGGTATGAGGTTATTGAAAAATGGGAGTGTGATTTTCGTCGGGAACTTTCCAGCAGTGACGAGCTTCGCAACTTAGTCAACGATCATCCCCTGCTTAAGAGTCTACCCCTCGACCCCCGAGATGCTTTCTATGGTGGCCGAACGGGAAACATTGTCGAATATTACAAGGCCGGGGATGGTGAACAAATTAAATACGTTGACGTTTGTTCGCTCTATCCCTGGGTATGTAAATATGGCAAATTTCCTGTGGGTCATCCGAAAGTACTTGTTGGTGAAGAGGCTTCTACTGTTCATTTTTCATCAATATCAGGGCTTGTTAAATGTGCGATTCTCCCGCCTCAAGATCTTTTTCATCCTGTTTTACCACAGAAGATGAACAACAAGTTGATGTTTGTTCTTTGTCGTGTATGTGGTGAAAACTATAATACTAGTAGTTGTCATCACACGGATGAAGAGCGTACAATAACAGGGACATGGACTGTTGAAGAGATATTAAAAGCCACTGAGGTGGGGTATCGAATTATTGACATCAAAGAGATTTGGTCTTACGATAGTGTGCAATTTGGTGAAGATGTTTCAGGTCTATTCACCGATATGATGAACAAATTTATCAAAATAAAACAAGAATCATCAGATTGGCCTAAGAATTGTAAGACCAAAGAGGAGAGAGATAGGTACATTGAAGAATTCTTACAACGAGAAGATGTTCTTCTGGAATATTCTAAAATTTTCGATAACCCTGGTTTGAGAGCACTGGCCAAGCTTATGCTAAATTCCTTCTGGGGTAAGTTTGGTCAGCGTGAAAACCAACCGAAAACGTCTATAATCAATGAGCCCTCGAAATTCTTCTCGATGATGACGGATCCTTAGTTTATTGTCAATACAGTACTCCCGATAAACGAGGATACCATCATTGTTAATTGGGAGTATAAGGAGGAGAGCTATGACACTCTTTCCACAGTCAATGTGGTAATAGCTGCATATGTAACATCCTTAGCTCGGCTGAAGCTTTACAGCTATTTACAGCAGCTTGGGGAAAGGGTGTTATACTACGACACAGACTCAGTTATCTATGTTTCCAGACCAGGGGAATTTGACATTCCAACTGGTCAGTTTATTGGTGATATGACCGATGAAATGGAATGTTACGGCCCTGGTTCCCATATCACAGAGTTTGTATCTGGTGGCCCCAAAAATTATGCCTACAAGCTATGGTCAACCAAGGAAGAAGAGTTCAAAGTTGTATGTAAAGTAAAAGGCCTCTCACTTAACTATGCTGCTTCACAACTGGTTAACTTTAATTCTATTAAAGATATGATTTTGAATCCTGGTCTCCCTGTCGAAATTTTGAGCAAACAGTTCCGACGAACCAAGGAACATGAGGTCATCACTGTTGATGTAACCAAAAAGTACAAGCCTGTAAGTTTGAAGCGGAAATTTCTCGAAGATCACACTTCTGTACCTTATGGTTTCAAAAAATTAAAATCATAAATATTTTTCAAAATCACAGAATCGTCCTACCATTTTTTCTATCATAGGTGAACAAATTACGCTTGAAGCTTTCGAATAAATGTTCTGTACAAAATTCGATGGAATAAATTCCACCGCTAATCACAAAACTTGAGAGGGAGAGAGTAAAAGCAATCGTTATCACGGCCGGACTGCACAGTGAATTCTGAAAAAATCAGCCGTTTTCACGGCTACTCTGAAGATTTGAGGTTTTAAGTTCATTGAAAAAAAAAAAGACCTCCCAACCATCTGGCAAATTAAAGAAGTGTTTCTTTTAAATAAGAAATCGATCTTCGTACAGCTAGAAATAGAACCAAACAAAAACTGCTCTGATTTCATGTCAACAGTCACAGTTCAAAAGGGGCATTTTTCTGGCAAATTGATGAAGTGTTTCTTTTAAATAAGAAGTTGATCTTCGTGCAGCTAGAAATAGAACAAAACTGCTCTGATTTCCTGTCAACAGTAACCTGTTCTATAATGAATTATTCACCCAAAATCTTTAGATTGTGTGGTTTTTCTATAGGCCTATATAAGGGATGCTTTTTTCACGAAAAAAAAAGCAAACGCGCCAAGGCCTCACCTCGAGGGTGGTGGGGAAACAGGCCTTTTATGCTATGTTTTAGGTCTCATACCAACTGTTAATGCCAGTGTGACAGCTCTTCACTATTTCGTCAGCTCTCCAACAGTACAGACGTACCTAATCAGCAATGACAAACTGTGATTGGGGTAGACCATGCAATTGCTGTGACTGCAAACCTAGTTTCTGCTCTTTTTGTCACAAAGAAGGGGTTCATCATGTAATCGAAGACTACAACACCGACAGAAAAGGGATAGGCGCCTACAGTTTCACGGCATGGTGTGAAGATTGTTTCAAGAAAAGAATGAGATAGATATTGTTTTGTGATTGTCTCATCAGTAAATGAAATGATATGGTTTGTTATTGTCTAAAGTATCAATAAAATGTTTGATAAATATTCACATTTTTCATTGACCCCATTACACCCTGTGAAATTCCTTATGTTCACGACTGTTTAGATAGAACTCAATACATATTTTTTAGAACGAGAAAAGTAATAAGGAAAGTTCAAAACCCTGTATTCAAAATTGAAATTGAAGAACTTCTTCTAAAGACCCTGTATATTTTTCATCAAACAGACAAACGAAATATCCTGTATACTTTATAATTTGAAAAACTTTTCCTTCTAAAAAGACTGTATATTTTTTGAAAAGGAACAGAAAACTAAAACACCCTGTATACGTTATCACTCGTAATTGAAAAACTTTTTTCTAAGAAGCCCCTGTATATTTTTCAAACCCTGGAAACCAAACATCCTGTATACAATATAATTTGAAATTGAAAAACTTTCCAAACAAAAGCCAAAACATACAAGAAGGTTCAACACTGTTTATTCTGAAATCCTATAGTTTTGACCTGCCTTCATAACATTATGGCAAAACGAGTAACATTTTACGATACTGGAAAGGCCTGTTATCCTAATGATTTATGAAGCACTCTGTATCTACGACATAGACAACTATGAATGAAAATGAAAATCCTACTTCTTTTGTTAGCTGTAAATCCAGAATGTAACTCAAAATCCTAATGATTTGTGAATCACCCTGTATTTAAATAACATTCAATTTCTATTGTCAACAGAAATCTAGAAGAATATAGAACTGAAAATCTCAATGTTTCACGAAACACCCTGTAACTACGACAGAGACAGCTGTAAATGAACATAAAATTACCACTTTTTTTTTGTTAGCTGCAAATATAGAATAAAACTGGAAATCCTGATGTTTCACGATACACCCTGTATTTAATCAAATTTCAATTTCTGTTGTTAGCGGAACTCTAGAAAATATAAAACCTAATGTCTTACGAAACACCTTGTACATCAACTTCAACTACATCAATTTTTGCTTCTTGTTATTGCTGATGAGCAGAGCCTCTGTTGTTGTTTTTTGTTATCCAAAATTCATGCGTTTACAAAATTCCTGTGAATATGTTCTGTAATGAAACTTACAATAATTACAAAGAACTAAAATGAAATCCTTATTCATCGCTAAGACACAATACTTTGATAACTATAGTTTTCGCGTCTTTTTACATATGATACCTACCTATATCCAAACTGGCATTCTTGAAAAACTTTAGCTCGAAGGTCCTGTCGCGAAAACCGAGCTGCTATATCCAGAAATGAACGAGTACCTATATGCAGCACTGATCTATATAGCAGCAATGACCGCTCCATTCTAATTTTCCACAAAAATATACTTTCACCTCACAGATGTTTATTTCTTGACAATGAAAACACACTAAATCATATATGTCCAACACGAATAAAGATTGAAATAAGACTCCGATATGAGAGAAATGTTGTTATTCGAACTTTAATCACACACAGGAAATAGCGCGAGTTGTAACAAAAAAATCTCCGCGATGAGATTGGTTGTTATACAGGGCATATTCTGCCATCAATATAGGGTGTGTAAAACCTTGTAGTGATGACACAACCAACACTACACTATACCTAATTTCTGACATAACCTCGAAAAGCATTGTATCGTTTGTCTAGTAATGGTATGCTCGTGGTATTTCGCTATAATCGAAGGCTTCATCTTCAACTAGGTTTCATCAGTATTTCACTAATATTGATCGGAATAATCAGTTAGCGCGTCATATCTGTCATACGTTACGTATATGTTTGCAGGGTCCACCTATGACCAGTTCTTACAGTGAGCCCCCTTATGTATATATTTTTCATTCAAGCACACTGTGTATTGAACGGGTGCATCAGCTGATTGCTGATGTCATTCCTTCGTGCAAAATATCACTTCTATATACACATCTAGCTCTACTATATGTTCCCCATGCCACACAAAACATTTTCAGCTGACGGTCTGACAAACTTGGTTCAAGGCAGCGACTCTTATCACGCAGAGTCTTGGTATATTGTCGCTATCATGGAAATATTTTATTATAATTTTATTTCGTTTGTACTAACGCCTTATCAACCTATATATATATAGCTTTGCTCGCTGATCCTCGACGATCCCATTTGGATACGGTTTTTATAGTAAAACTTTCATGGCCTTCTGAATGGCTCAGTGCGTGTATACGCTGCCTCACAATGCAAAGGTCCCTGGTTCATTTCCCCAGCGGTGACAGCTTTTTTTAAATTTATTTATTCACGCTGGCGACGAGACGACGTATGAATAATTTGAATTTCGCGCTGGTTTTCAGTGGGCGTGGCCTCTAACCAAATGCTGGCCTCTGATTGGCTAGGCGAGTCACGAGGTTTGGATAAAAGTGGAGTGGAGGGGCTGGACTGGACTCTCCCAACACCTACTTAGAAACCGTAAAACAATGTAACAATTTCGTGATCCCTACCTTCAGTTGCCTTGAAATTTTCGAAAACATTACTAAATTACCTAATAAACTCTGTTCTGGACCAGATGGTGTTCCACCTTTTCTCTTGAAAAAATGTGTTTGTACACTTGCAAAACCACTTGAACACATATTCAATCGTTCATTGCAGACATGCTGCTCTCCCGCTTACTGGGAGAGCAGTTATATTACTCCTATTTCCGAATCTGGGAACCGGGAAGATAATACTAATTATAGAGGCATATGTATTCAATCAACTATTCCCAAAATGCTAGATAAAATGGTAACAGCCTATCTGTCAGCACAAATTTCGAATATAATCGTTACTGAACAACATGGTTTCTGCTCTGGTAAATCTACCATTAGTAACCTCTCCACATATCAGAACTTCCTGTTGAACGCCTTTGAGAATAAAACCCAAGTTGATAGTATCTATACCGATTTTTCAAAGGCGTTTGACAGGGTGAGTCATACTTTATTAATAGCAAAACTTAGTGATATGGGTATAAATCTTGATTTGGTAGCATGGATTGAAAGTTTCTTAGTTGGTCGTCAACAGCAGGTGAGGATCAAAAGTTTTTTTATTTTACGTAATTCCAGTACTGTCAGGAGTTCCTCAAGGCTCTCATTGTGGACCGTAACTTTTCAATTTGTTTGTCAACGATATTAGCAAATATATTTTTCACTCTGTTTTTACATTATATGCTGATGACTTTAAAATATATAAAGAAATTCAGCATCATATGGATATTGATCTGCTGCAATCTGATTTGAATAACTTCCATGTCTGGTCTAGAGTTAATCACTTGGACCTCAATATTTCAAAGTGTTTTTGTATCACTTTCTCAATGGGTCATAATTATATTGAGAACGCTTATAGAATAAATAACTCTGTATTGAAGAGAGTCAATGAGATAAAGGACTTAGGCATAATATTCGATGTTAAACTAACTTTTAGAAGTCATATTACTAAGGTAGTGAACACTGCATCAAGGAACTTAGGTTTCATTACTAGGAACAGTAAACAATTCTCTCCTGAAACACTTAGTTCACTTTATTGCCATCTGGTTAGACCTTCACTTGGGTATGGTTCCATCATTTGGAGGCCTTTTTATCAAATACATATTGATAGTTTAGAGCGAATTCAGAGAAGGTTCCTGAAAACATATTCATATCGCAAGAATTATCATGTTGCTCATATAAACTACCCAGATATCTTAATGGAGCTTAATCTACTGACTTTAGAAAATCGTAGATTAGTGTTGGATATGTGTTCCCTATATAAATTGGTCAATGGCCTTATTAATTCTCCAGATCTGCTTAGTTTGATTAGATTCAATACATTGACCAGAACAAGAAATCCTCCTTTATTTTCCTTGACTTTTCACTCAACGAATTATGGCAACAATAACCCTATTTCAAGGCTACAAAGGAATCATGTTGTTCTTCAAAATCATTGTGACCTATTCTGTGGCAGTCTAGGTAAATTCAAAACTAATGTTGTGAAAACAATTAGGAATACCTGATTGATATAATAAGTGCTACATTTCTATGAGTGTAATTTTCATTGCTCCTACTATTATTATTCATATTCTTGTTGTAATTTTTTTTTATATAAAAATGGTGTAACCGTTGAAATAAATAAATAAATAAATAAATAAAAAACATTGTAACTTCACGAACTGATTGCATGTGATATATTGAAATGCAGAGTTATAGGTGTGCACATCGCTCCGGAGACGTCTCATATGATCACTGCGAGCGCATCAGGGTACGAGTGTATGAGTCGGGGCAAGAATGCATGATCACATTATGCAGATTGTCGGAGACGAAGTTTCCTGCTTTGTCTGTTATATGTATCATTCTGCTTCGGAGTCTTCTCATATGGCGAATACAATCGTGGAAGTTGGGGTGTGCACATTGACGAAGCGTTATACCTGCTTCCCTGTCGTCTCATCTTATCTTCTAATGTTTCATATACCACCTATCTTCTGAACTCACTGGACGTGGAAGTTTTCATTTCTGCACGTGATATACATTATTTCGCCTCGAAGTCGTTCCGAATTGTTACTACAATTGTATTTCCCCGAACAGTATACACATTGACGAAGACTATTTTCATTTTGATAGAGTCGATGTATTCTCTTCAGCCTGTTTCACTCTATATACCTGCTTCGAAATTATCTCATATGGTTACTGCGATTGCAACAGGTTGAAACTCATTGCATCGGGTGCAAGAATGAATAATCACCTCAAACAGATTGTCGAAGTCGACGATTCCTGTTCTGCGTGTTGTATGTATTATCTCGCTTCAGAGTCCTCTTATATGGTTAATACGATCGTTACTTGCCGAATTGTATGCATACAAGATGCTAGAATACTGAGAAATTCAGTGCTTATTGACGCAGTCATTTTCTATTGTTCTGCCTGCTCGAAACATTATACCTGCTTCTTTGTCGTCTCATATTGTTATCGCGAATTGATTTTTCTCAACAAAATCTATCTGAAATGATAAAATACATAGATACAATATGCACACCGACTGAGTTGCATTAGCAGTAGCATGTTGCACTTCACGGTCGTTCGATATGTTCAGTGAAATCGTATCAGGTGACACTGTATGCATGTCAGGTGTCAAAAATGCGAAATAACAGTTTGAAGATTAACAAAGTCAAAGTTTTCTGTTCGGCCTACCATATGCATCATCTCGCTTTGAAGTCGTCCCATATAGTCACCGCAAACGTGGGTTGTTGAACTGTATGCATTCAACTCACTATAATGCAGAGTTATAGTGTGCATTTGGTCGAAGTCGAAGTTTATTGTACTGCTTGATGTACTCGTTATACCTGCATTGGATTCGTCTCATATCGTCACTGCGATCGTTCCATGTTGAAACTGTATGCATGTCGGGTGCAAGAATGTAGAATGATAGTTCGGAGATAATCGAAGACGAAATTTTCTGTTCGACCTGTTATATTCATCATCTTGCTCCGAAGTCGTCTCATAAGGTTAAAACAATCGTTACTCCCTGAACAGTATGTAGATGCTAGAATGCAGAGTTATAGAGTAATCACAATATGCAGATCGTCGAACTCAGAGTTTCCTCTTCAACTTTTCATATGCTTCATCCTGCTCCAAAATCGTCACATCAATCGTACCTTATGGAACTGTATGCATGTTAGATGCTAGAATGCAGAGTCACAGTATGCACTTGGTCGAAGTCGAAGTTTCTTGTTCTGCCTTTTGTATGCGTTATACCCGCAACAATGTCTTGTGCTCATATGATCCCTATTCGTCAGATGCTAGAATGCAGAGTAATAGTGTGCACATAGTCGAATTTGAGGTTCCCATTACTGCTTTTCGTTCTCGTTATTACTACTTCGAAGTCGTTTCATATGATCACTACGATCGTGAACTCTTCATCCGTCTGTATGTCGGAGGCAGAGACGCAGACTCATAGTGTATTCATGGTCGAAGATGAAGCTGAAATAGGCTTTCCATGTGGCTGACTACTTCTGCGCGAAGATTCATTATCAGCTCTACTGGATTCTCCGTTTCGGCGAACCCGACAGTAACAATGTTGAGAATTTTCAGCAATTAAACTGCACTAGTGTGCCAATTCTCACAACGAAAAAAAAAATCCCTTCACGTGAGATACATCTTATATCTGGTTTCACGTTAGAGAAATGATATCTTCCACGACTGCTTCCCTTTATTAATGAGTAGGCAATTCTTTGGGCAGAGACAAACGTCCCGGCGATAAATGTCTCGAGAGTGACATTCAACTGAGGTTGGCCATATAATTTGGAGATAATTCTGCTAGCAATGTTCCACTATAATATTCTCGTGATATTTCATCACAAGCATAATCCAAAGTGACCCGAACACTTCTTTTCGCTGGGTGAACCATTGGAGGGCATTTCATCTGTATTGTCAACGTTTCAAAATGGGCCACTTATCCTGTGAAACTCATGGACGTCGAAGTTTGAGAATGTATCTAGTCGGGTGCAAGAATGAAGAATGATAGTTCGGAGATAGTCGAAGACGAAGTTTTCTGTTTGACCTGTTATATTCATCATCTTGCTCCGAAGTCGTCTCATAAGATTAATACAATCGTTATTTCCTGAACAGTATGTAGATGCTAGAATGCAGAGTTATAGAGTAATCACAATATGCAGATAGTCGAACTCAGAGTTCCCTCTTCCACTTTTCATATGCTTCATCCTGCTCCAAAATCGTCACATCGATCGTACCTTATGGAACTGTATGCATGTTAGATGCTAGAATGCAGAGTTACAGTATGCACTTGGTCGAAGTCGAAGTTTCTTGTTCTGCCTTTTGTATGCGTTATACCCGCAACAATGTTTTGTGCTCATATGATCTCTATTCGTCAGATGCTAGAATGCAGAATAAAAGTGTGCACATAGTCGAATTTGAGGTTTCCATTACTGCTTTTTGTTCTCGTTATTACTACTTCGGAGTCGTTTCATATAATCACTACGATCGTGAACTCTTCATCTGTCTGTATGTCGGAGGCAGAGACGCAGGTTCATAATGTATTCATGGTCGAAGCTGAAGCAGAAATAGGCTTTCCATGTGGCTGACTACTTCTGCGCGAAGATTCATTATCAGCTCTACTGGATTCTACGTTTTGGCGAACACGCCAGTGACAATGTTGAGAATTTTCAGCAATAATTGAACTGCACTAGTGTGCTAATTCTCACAACGAAAAAAAAATCCCTTCACGTGGAATAAATCTCATATCTGGTGTAATATATTTTGAATACATACTGTATTATAGGAACTTTTGAGTGAAGTTGAATATATTTGATTTGTTGTGTCAGTACCGTTCGATTTATTTTGGTCTACAACAGAGGAAATATAAGAAATATAGATTCAACGATTTACATTGGTCCTTCGAGAAACCAGAATCCAGTGAAGGAAATACAAGAATGTCTTCTGAAAGAAGTATTTCGAAAACTCTGAGGTCTGGAAGAAAAATTTTGACAGAAGTCAAAAAAAAACATTATCGAAAAAGATCGGAAGGATCTACAGATGATCATTGAAAATCAGAGTAAAAAATCTTCAACTTCAAAAGGTTCGACTGTAAGAAGAATGAAACTACAGGCTGAAATCGAAGCTCAAACAAAACTCCATGAAATCGAAGAAGAAAAGGAGAAAATAGAAATACAACGATTAGAAAGAAGAAAGAAGCAAATAATGTTGGAACTAGAATTAAAAACCGCTGAATTAGAGGATGATCTAGACACAGATAGTTCCAAATCCGAACATGAAGATAAAATTGAAACAAAGAGTGATGAGGGATTGAGGAACGCAGGAATACAAGAATGAATAGATAATATTGTTAGTTCCTTCGATCCGATTGAGAACGACATGGAAACTGATAAGAAAACCGACAAACAAACGAAACAGGCAAGAATTTCTCAGAGAAATATAAATGTTTCTGAAGAAAAATCTGAATTTTTGGGAAAAATCATAACGAGACAATCATTGAACAAAGATTTGCCGTATTTTTCTGGAAATTCATTGGAATGGCAAAATTTTATCACTCAATATCGTGAAACTACGGAATTGTGTCAATTTTCGAATAGAGAAAACATGAGTAGACTGCAAAAGTGCCTGAAGGGCAAAGCGCGAGATACGGTGTATGCATTACTCAATTTTCCTGATAAAATAGACAATGTTCTGAAATTATTAGAAAGACGATTCGAAAGGAAAGAAGATATCCTAGAACAGATATTTCTTCAACTAAAAGGAACGAAGTCAGTAAGAGATGATAATCTTGAAAATTTGATTGAATTGTCAAATACTTTACAAAACGTGACAGTAAGTTTAGAAAGTTTGAATTGTGAAGTATACCTAGTGAATCCGCAAATCCTCAAGGAATTGATTGATAAATTACCTTTGAGTTTGAAAATCAGTTGGGGACAACATGTACAGGGTCTACAAAAAGAAATTGTGTCCATCAAAGATTTCTCTATCTGGTTAGAAGAATTCACTGACTCAATTGGTTACATGCAGCTATCAACCGAAAAAAAGGAGAGAAGACAAAAAAATCTCTTGATAACTCGTACCAGTACAACAGAAAGTTCCAGATATTGTGATTTTTGCAAAAAAACTGACCATTATCATCTAACGAAATGCGAGGACTCCAAAAAATCAGATGTTTCAGTGAGATGGAAATTTGTGGTCGAGAAGAAATTATGTTTTTGTTGTCTGTTAGGAAACCACAGAACCAACAGATGTAAAAGAAGACAAGTTTGTAACACCAACGGATGTAAACATTTCCATAATATTCTGTTACATAATCCGGAAATCGTTTCGTCTACTTCATACGAACCATCAACATCAGTAGACGTTAATTGTCATACCAAACAAATACAATCTGTAGAAAACATGGTTTTGCTGAAGATTGTTCCGGTAGTTTTAGAAGGCCCAAGAGGAACAATAGAAACATGTGCTCTTTGTGATGAAGCATCCACTATAACTATAATCGAAGAAGGGATAGCAAATTTTTTGGGATGTGAAGGGGAACAAGATCCTTTGGTGATGAAATGGACGGATGATACGGTGAAAACGGAAGACAAATCAAGAAGAATCTGTTTGCAAATCAAAGGAATGTATGCTGACAAGCAATTTTCATTGAAGAATGTGAGAACAATGAAAGATCTACAATTACCTCGGCAAACAGTCGATATACAAAAATTAAGAGAACATTACACTTTTCTATCACGAGCTGAAATGGAAACTTTTTCAAAAATGAAACCTACCATACTCATAGGGCAAGATAATTGGCCATTTATCATCGGAAGAGAAGTTATTTATGAACATTGGAATGGTCCGGCTTTATCAAAAACGTGGTTAGGATGGATAGTCCACGGAAATGTACCACTGAGATATCAAGTCGAGGGCAATTTTTCTCTTCACATTCAAGAAGTTGAACTTAGCGCTGATGAAAAACTTTATAATTTAGTGAAAGAACATTTTTTACTTGAGAGTACAGGGGTATATGGAAGAAAAAAACTCACTTCAATGTCCGAACTTCAAAGGGGAGAAAGGCTGATTGAAGAAACTACAAGAAGAATTATTGGTAACCGGTGGGAAACTGGATTACTTTGGAAGCACGATAACATTTCCTTACCAGAAAGTAAGTCCATAGCATTGAAACGGCTTAAGCAAATAGAGAAGAAGATGGATGCAGATGAAAAATTCAAAAATAGTTACACTTTGAAGATCGAAGAATATTTGGAAAAAGGATACGCTAGAAAGCTATCTCGAGAAGAAACCGACCAAACTTCACAGAGAACTTGGTATCTACCTCATTTTGCTGTTTATAATGAAAATAAACCTGGAAAACTTCGTCTAGTATTTGATGCAGCCTCACGAAGTCATGGGGTGTCTCTGAATAATTTCTTGATACCTGGACCGGATTACTTCAACAATCTCATTGGAATTTTGTTCAAATTTCGAGAGAAAAAAGTAGCATTCGTTGGTGATATCAAAGAAATGTTTCTGCAGATAAAAATCATCGAAAGTGACCAAGATGCTTAGAGATTTTTGTGGAGAGGACAGGAAAGAGACATTGAACCTGAAACTTATATAATGACTTCTATGATTTTTGGAGCAGCATCATCTCCAAGCTCAGCTCAATGTGTGAGAATCAAAAATGGAGAAGAATTCGCAGGTATTTTTCCAGAAGCATCTGAAGGAATTATACAGAAGCATGGATGATTACCTAGATAGTACAGAGTCCGAAGAGGAGGCTATTGCTAGAATTCGAGAAGTTACGGAAATTCATAGACGGGGTGGTTTTCAGATGTGTAACTGGAATTGCAATTCTAAAGAAGTTTTGAACAATCTACCAAAGGACATGATTTCGAAGTCGGGGAAAAACTCATTGGAATGTTCAACTTCATCACCGGAAAGGATTCTAGGAATGTGGTGGAATTCTGATCCAGACATTTTTGCATTTGAACCAAGTTTAAGGAAAATACCGAAAGAAATTCCGCAGGAAAAAACTATGACAAAGAGACAGATTTTGAAGATAGCTATGACCGTTTTTGATCCTTCAGGATATTTGAACAATATAATGATTCAACCAAGAATATTATTGCAAGATATTTGGCGAACGAAAATAGATTGGGATGAAAGCATATCGGAAGAATTGATGAAGAAGTGGAGGAAATGGCTAAACCTCATACAGAATTTGAAGTATCTAGAAATTCCAAGATGTTATTTCACGTTCAGATATGAAAATGTTCAGCTACACATATTCTGTGATGCCAGCGAGAGAGCGTACGCAACTGTAGCATATTTCAGAGTCGAAGAAAGCGGACAAATAACCACTACTTTCGTTTGTTCGAAGGCAAGAGTTGCTCCTCTGAAATCGGTTTCTATTCCAAGGCTGGAGTTGATGGCAGCAGTCATGGGAGCAAGATTGGGCAATTTTATCAAAAATGAACATGATATAACCATAAACGAAACTATTTACTGGACTGACTCAAAAACAGTGATATTGTGGATAAGATCAGAGGATTCAAGAAACTATAAACAATTTGTGGCTTACAGAATTGAAGAGATACTAGAACAAACCAAGAAAGAATCTTGGAAATGGGTCGACACGAAGCAGAATGCAGCAGATGCAGCTACAAAATGGAAACAAACAGAAAGTGACGAAATTTGGGTGACGGGTCCTTCATTCTTGAGAAAACCTGAAAATGAATGGCCTAAGGACAACTTTCATGAAATATGTCCTGTTGAATTGAAGAAATTAGTAGCTGTCATCAGAGGAGACCATTCATACCTGCCGGACGTCAAAAGATTTTCCAAATGGCTCAGACTCATAAGAAGCACTGCTTGGATTTTGCGATTCGTTGGAAATTTAAAAGTCTCTGTAAGAAGCGGGCAAAAAAAAGTAGGAGAGTTACTACCAGCAGAAATAAGCGAAGCTGAAAAGCTATGGATAAAGAGAGCTCAGATGAATGATTTTAGAGCAGAATATAATGATCTGAAAGAGAATAAGTGTGTTTCGAAAGACAGTCAAATTTATAAATTGTCTCCATTTTTAGATGAACAAAATATCATAAGAATGGCTGGCAGATTGAAACATGCACCCAACTTAGATGGAAACTGCAAAAATCCTATGATTTTGCATCCAGACAACCAGTTCACCAGATTATTAATAAGTTATTATCATGAAATGAACTTTCATCAAGGACATGAAACAGTTATTGATCTGTTGAGGGAAAAGTATTGGATCACACGGTGTAGGAATTCAGTGAAAAAGTCTATTTCTCGATGTAACTTCTGTAGAAATAGAAAATCTTCAGCGAATATTCCACGGATGGGAAACTTACCACCTGCCAGAGTTACTGGATATAATCGACCATTCACAGACTGTGGTGTCGATTATTTCGGACCCATACTCGTGAAAATAGGTAGAAGGCATGAGAAAAGATATGGGGTGTTATTTACCTGTTTGGCAGTCAGAGCAATCCACATTGAAGTAGCACATTCTCTGGAAACTGATTTTACAATTTTGGCATTGAAACGAATGATCTCAAGAAGAGGGTGTCCAAAGGATATGTATTCTGACAACGGAACAAATTTAAGAGGAGCTGACAAAGAAATTAAAATGGCATTAGACAATTTGGATCAAGAATCGATATTAAGGGAACTAACTATGAAAGGAATAACGGCATTTTCTGCCACCAACAGGATCTCATTTTGCTGGAGCCTGGGAAAGACTTATTAAGTCTGTGAAAGTTGCATTGAAGGTAGTTGTGAAGGAAACTGTACTGAAAGAAGAGACACTTCAGACACTTCTCGTAGAAATAGAACATTCATTGAATAGCCGACCTCTAACTTGGATTTCTGAAGATCCTGATGATCCGGATTGCATCACTCCAAACCACTTTTTGATTGGCAGGGCATCAGGAAGTCCAATTATAGGAAGTGATGAATTCAATTTGAAGAAGCAATGGACCATTGCCCAGAAGTTAGCAAATCACTTCTGGTCCAGATGGGTGAAGGAATACCTGCCTACGCTCAACAAACGGACGAAATGGCACGCTGAACAACCCAATTTGAAGATCGATGATATAGTCGTGATAGCAGACTCCAACAATCCACGGAACTACTGGCCAAAAGGGAAAATTACGGCTGTTTATCCAGGCACCGACGGAAAGGTCAGGGTAGTTGATGTTAAAACGAACACCGGAGTCTACAGGAGGCCAGTATCGAAGATTTGTAAATTAGTTTCATCATAACTTTCAGGGAAATAGATGCGAAATACTTTTATCTTCGAGGGGAAGAATGTAATATATTTTGAATACATACTGTATTATAGGAACTTTTGAGTGGAGTTGAATATATTTGATTTGTTGTGTCAGTACCGTTCGATTTATTTTGGTCTACAACAGAGGAAATATAAGAAATATAGATTCAACGATTTACATCTGGTTTCACGTAAGAGAAATGATATCTTCCACGACCGCTTCCCTTTATCAATGAGTAGGCAATTCTTTGGGCTGAGACAAACGTTCCGGCGATTAATGTCTCGAGGGTGACATTCAACTGAGGTTGGCCATATAATTTGGAGATGATTCTGCTAGCAATGTTCCACTATAATATTATCATGATATTTTATCACAAACATAATCCAAAGTGACCCGAACACTTCTCTACGCTGGGTAAACCATTGGAGGGCATCTCATCTGTATTGTCTACGTTTCAAAATGGGCCACTTATCCTGTGAAACTCATGGACGTCGAAGTTTCTTGTTCCTACTGTAATATGCATATTTTTTTTTCGAATACGTCCTATATGGTAACTTCAAATATCGTAGCTCCTCAAACTGTAAACATATGAGATGCTTGAATTCAGAGTAATAGTGTGCACAGTGACGAAGTCGAAGTTTATTGTTCTGTCTGCTGTGAGTGTTCTATCCGTTTTTGTATCGTCTCATATTATTATCACGAATTGATTTTCTCCAAAAGAATTCATCTGAAATTGAATAATACAGATATACATTGTGCATACCGATGAAGTTGGTCTATCGTCCTCAGCATATAGTATTCATTATCTCGCTCCAGAGTTGTCTTATATGGTGACTAACATTGCAACTCCTTGAACTGTTTGCATGTTCTCAACAAAATCTATCTGAAATGATAAAATACATAGATACAATGTGCACACCGATTGAGTTGCATTAGCATCAGCATGTTGTACGGGTGATACACACTTCACAATCGTTCAATATGTTCAATGGGATCGTATCAGGTGACACTGTATGCATGTTAGGTGTCAAAAATTCGAAATAACAGTATGAAGATCAACGAAGTCAAAATTTTCTGTTCGGCCTACCATATGCACCATCTTGCTCTGAAGTCGTCTCATATAGTCACCGCAAACGTGAGTTGTTGAACTGTATGCATTCAACTCACTATATTGCAGAGTTATAGTGTGCATTTGGTCGATGTCGAAGTATATTGTACTGCATGATGTACTTGTTATACCTGCATTGAAGTCGTCTCATATCGTCAAAATCGTTTCTTCCTGAACAGTAAGTAGATGCTAGAATGCAGAGTTGAAGAGGAGATATATACGAAGTCGAAACTCATTGAATAGCCTGCTTCATGTCGTATCATATGATTCGTGGAAACTTATCTACTGCAGAGGGATCCTCATGAGATAATAGGATACAGAGATACAATGTTAACTTGGATGAAGTTGATGTATCTTCCTTAGCATGTACCACTTGTTGAACATGGTTCAAAAGTGTCTTATATGGTCATTGTGATCGTTTCAGGTTGAAACTGTATGCATTTTGGGTGCAAGAATGCATAATCACAATATGCAGATAGTCGAGCTTAGAGTTCCTTCTTCTACTTTCCATATGCTTCATCCTGCTCCAAAATCGTCTCTTCTTGTCACATCAATCGTACCTTATGGAACTGTATGCATGTTAGATGCTAGAATGCAGAGTTACAGTATGCACTTGGTCGAAGTCGAAGTGTCTTGTTCTGCCTTTTGTATGCGTTATACCCGCAACAATGTCTTGTGCTCATATGATCTCTATTCGTCAGATGCTAGAATGCAGAGTAATAGTGTGCACATAGTCGAATTTGAGGTTTCCATTACTGCTTCTTGTATTCGTTAATAGTAGTAAGGGCAAGACGAATTCTGAAACACGGGTTCCAAAAATACTCCCTAGAGTCTCTTGTGTCGCTGTGGCTTCGGTCTGCAACTTGGTGGCAGAAAATTCAAATATTGGATGGGAATATAATGAATAAAAAAAAATCGGGCTGTGCGGGAGAGCAATCGAACCCCGGCCACCGGACTGCGAGTCCGAAACGCTACCATAGCGCCACGCCACTAGACGAATTTGTGTACGAGTTTGGAGTTTGGTAAGCGGCGAGATGGCAGGCGATGCTGGAGAGAGCGCGGCTGGCGCTAGCATGTCGACGTTGACGGACGTTTAAAAAAATCGGATATCGTGCTCCGTAATCTGCATTTCGTCGTTTTGGCAATGGCGTAGCGACAAATGACGTACGACATATGATGTACGACAGATGACGTTTGACAGATGACGTTTCGTCGATTCGATATTCTGTCGTTTTGATGATTTGTTGTTCAATGTGCAGAGTCGAGAATCAAGGGAAAAAAATAAATTCATTAGTAAATATATTCATTTTTTTATTTATTTATCGAGTAACACTATTTGGATATCGAATTATCGAACCATTTGAATAAAATATCAACGTTGCGAAGGCTGCAATTGAAGGATTCTCGACGAAGGTGATGCATACAGGATGTGATGGTGTTGTTGTTATCGAAAGTTAGAACGTTGTACCAGGAATCGTCATATATCTCCAAATTCAAGACTCTTGCATGTACATTGAATGTTGCTAATTTATCGTCCAGGAACTCCGTTTTTTGATGACCTCGCACATAGATGATATCGATGTCACTCAGCTTATCCTGAAGGATATCATTGAGTAAATTGTATGCCACAAATCCGGTAGAATACCTCAACCCATGAATGTTGTTTTCCAAGAAACAAGCGCCGGTTCGGTCTTCTTTGCTAATAGAAGAGAAGGATTTGTATGGAAGTAGTAGATAATTACTACATTGAACTCTAATTTCAATAGCAATCTCCTTGGGGCGGAATTCATGCTCGATAATGAACCCTTGAATGTCTATGAACGCTACTCTCATGATGCTTGTCGAACTCAAAGTGACTGACAAACTGAGATTCAATTCCACTTCTTGATAATTTCACTGAGTGGGAGGTGCTCAATGATGTTATCATGGATGATGATGCAATAGGCTCGAGTGTTGGCAGAAAATCCTTGGGATGCTTCAATTTCAAGTTTGACATCGACAGTAGAGCTTTTGACACTTTCGTCTCGTCGCGAACAATCGATAACGAAAAGAGGTTATTTATTGGCAAACTCTGGTACACCCAGGAGTGGAGTGTGTTGTAACGTATATTATACAATTACACTGCGCCGGCAGCTTTTCATCGGCGGCATATGGGCGTGGATTTTTGAATTTGCTATCCTGATAGATCACAAAGTTGAATTTACTGAAAAGTTCCAAAATTATCAATTTAATATAAAAAATGTCAAATTTATATTTTAATGGACGCGACTGGTTCTTTCAGATAGTTATTCATCTAGGAAGAAACGGAAACCTGTAATATATGGATTGAGAGAGAGATGTCAGTAGAAAGTAAAAAATCTATGGAGCAGGTATATATACAATTTAATGAAAAATCAGTCATGAGATTATTTACAAATAGTAGGTACAAAGAGGTAGATATTATTTATATTATACTAATATGTTTCGAATTGATATAGGTACCCTATTAATATAATGAAATTATACTTCATTGACAGTTCAGTGTAAATTCTAAAAAGAAACCCACTTTGAATATTAGTTGTCATTGAATATTTGTAAACTTCAAGGAAATGTCCTAAAAATTCATGAATTTTATGAAAAAACGTTATACTGTGAAATTGCCTGTTTGTAAGCTAGTATTTAGGATATGGAAAATTTCAAATAGGACTTGAACATTTCAAGTGCACTTTTAAAATCTGAGTTGTAGGTATGAGTATATCTTTGTACCTTGATTATTTTGACTTGACTGAAACTTATAACGAAAAAAACCTGATATTATCCAATGATGACGTCATGGTTTTGTTCATCATCAGGTAGAAAGCTGAAGTGGATAGTAGACTGGTAGAAACTTGTAGACTAGTAGACTAGGAGACTGCAAAACTGCCAGACTATGATACTGAACATCTTTGAAGCTAGTAGACAGCAAAACCTTGAAAATTGGAGACTGCAAAACGTTGAAAATTGGAGACTGCTTGAAGGTGATGGTCATATGTGGTCAGCCTACCACAGGAGGAATTTGGATGGCCCTTGCACAGCCATATCAGACAATTCAACCCAGGACATGGTGAAGAATATGCCCATACGTAAAACCATAAAATGGATTAGGTAGGTATCAGAACCTGGTCTCAAAAAAAATAAGAGTTAACTCTCGTCGTGAATAAAATGGAATAACTCACCTCTGGGGTATAGAGGGTTTTACCAAATCAAAAATACTGATGGATGAGTGACTTCCAGGATGGCTGGTTGAGCAGCATTGGTGTCCATTGAAAAAAAATACTTCCTCAAGCACGTGTTTCGAGAAATTCTCGAATGGAGACTTCCATCCTGAATATGATTGAAATATTGTATAACGATATTAAAAAGAGAGTTTGAAATCTTACCATCACGCCGAAACATAATTTTTTCCTAGATAAGGCTAGGCGCCTATGCAAAATTTCAGGATCTACCAAGAGCCTGACGAGCCAACACGTGAAACAGCCAGCAGCAAAATGGCCCAAAAATGACCTCTCCGGAAAAGAGAACTTGACCCTGACATTGAACTTGACCCAGACATTGAACTTGTCAAAAATCGTCAATATCACGGAACATTAAAAGTTGGAATTATTGGAACCAAAGATCGGGACTGTCAACGAATAAAATTTCTCGTAGCAGTATTTCTAATTGCACCTGTGAACTGAGGCTGTTGGTGATGTGACCTTGAACCATACGACTCTGGTCCGCCTCCAGCTAGATACTCACGAACAAAACAATAGACCCAAAAGGTCTCGTGTTGATTGGAAATTGATGTCATAGAGAATGAAGAATAAGAATGTATCGAAGCAAGAAAAGAGTGACAGTGGCTATTAAAGAAGAATTGGTAAACCATAACCAAGACGTAAACATTGGATGATTTTGTTTCAAAACAAAACGAAAATAATTGGATCACCTAAAAATACCCAGGCCCATTCGATTCTACAATATGTACAATTTATTCACAATAGAGGTAGGTGCAAGCAGTTTTCTAATCAAACCTATATTTGATTTTTATAATATGGTTGAATTCCATTCTGATGGTTACCTTGTTCATTTTCAGTGCCTGCATCTTTGAAATCAAGTAGACTATAGAAAACAGTGTGTATTCGAAGAAGACAACACTGTGTGTTCAAACGAGAAAGGTAAGGATTATTCAAGTAGGTAGGTACCTAGAATTTATTAAATTATGTTTGTCTTTGTTTTCTATAGTTATATTATATTACTGACTAATTCATTATTTCTTTTTGTTTCAGTATACTACCTGTGCGCGTTCTGTTGGATACAAGATGAGCAGTGATATACAGGGCGCTTCAATATTAGATGTTAAATTCTGAACTATGTCAACTGAATTTATCAATAAAGGTTTATAAATTCGACAGTGTATATCTACAGAGTTTCTCTAGTGTTTTAGTAGAAAATACCATGAAAAAAGTAACGTTTGATATGGGCAAATTATATTAGAAAATGAAAACGTTACAGTGTAGCGAGGTGTTTTTAAAGCTGTATCCAAATTGCGCATAGTTGAAGTACGCCTGTGGAAAGGCTCCTTTATCGAAGGCCAACTGCATCTTCTCCTTTGGATAACTTTCCCCATCGAGAGTTAATGTAATATTCGTTATGTTTGCGTGATTGAAAATCGTGGGATCAGTATTAACTTAAGTCAGATCATGATCTGTTCGAAAGCAAACAATGCAATATCTAGGACTTTCGAGAAACGGAGATGTGTTGACGGCCCATATTTCATTGGTGGCGCCTGTCGTGAGAGAAGGCAACATATGAGTAGATATACAAGGTCGATTCTAATATCAAGATACTAGAATCGACCTAGGATCAAATAACACATAGGTCGATTCAGAGATCAATGATACTAGAATCGACCTATATGTTATTTGATCCTAGGTCGATTCAGAGATCAATGATACTAGAATCGACCTATGTATTATTGATACTAGAATCGACCTATGTGTTATTTGATCCTAGGTCGATTCAGAGATCAATGATACTAGAATCGACCTATGTATTATTGATACTAGAATCGACCTATGTGTTATTTGATCCTAGGTGGATTCAGAGATCAATGATACTAGAATCGACCTATGTATTATTTGATGGAAATTCTTGCGATCTCAGAATAAGGTGGTGAAGCATCTCAGAAATGAGCCGGGGAGAATTCTCCTGCTTGTCACAGTATCAAGTATTCTGAGACCCGCTATAATGAACGCAGTACTCAGGGTACTGAGAACATACCTGCCATGGTTCAATTATTTTTTTAAGATATTAGTTGATAGGCATTTCGTTTGATTTTAAGGAGTACTGTAGTATTCAAGAAAATACTATCTATAGGGTACTACCTACTATGTTCCATTTTTCCAATAATAATAAATCATTATTGCCATGAATGCAAGAGCTAAATCCAGCGGTATATCGAGCCGTTGAACTGAATAATTGAGTGGATAACGGTTTCAAGAGCGACGCGAGGCAAGGTTGCTTTCACTTTCATATTCCATATGTTTCGAATTTAATTACTGGAAGATTCGGACAGAGATGCATTTTGTAGTGACCGAGGTACATTCAAAGCACTCATTTGTTTTTGAATCTATAGTTGGTATTTTTGGGTGATAATTTTGTGTGGAATCAGTGGTTTTTCATTGCAATATTATGAAGTTATAGTGAAATACAGGAAGAAAAGACATTGCTTAAGATACCGTTTCAGGTATTTTTTTTAATGTTGGTTTACTATTGAAATATGCAGTTGAAGTGAAATGCAGGAAGAAAAGGTTAGTGCTTAAGATACCGTTTCAGATATTTATTTTTAAAGAAAGTCCCTCAAAATGGTATATATATATTCAGTTGTGTTTGTGATATCTGAACAGTTTTGTGTGACTAAATTGTGTGACTACATTGTGTGAAAAGTCTGAAATGGGTAAGTTTTTTCAATAATCTGATCTGTATATGGGTGTTTTGTTGCCGGTTATTGATCCCACAAACTTGTGATTCAATTCATGGTACCTGGTCATGTGTTCCAAAGTTTTTTTCACGAAGAAAGCGCATACTTTTTGCCAAACTTTTAGAAACAAGAAATAGGTACTCCTCAGGTAGTCAGTGAAGTATGTATACTAGTCTGCTAGATAATGCTTTTATGTTTGAGTATGAATCGTTTGAAACAAATATAGGTATTGACTTTGATATAAGATACAGACACAAAAATATATGGGGTGATTGATGTAGCAGTTATATACAAAATCCAACTGGAAGTCTCACCTTTTGTCATGGAAAAATAGTTAATTTGCTTTATACAGGGTGTCACATATAAATAGATGATTGAGGAAAATTCTTTGTTGATGTCTGTAGAATCGACTTTGATACAAGCTACAGACACAAAATATATAGGGTGATTGATGTATCAGTTATATACAAAATCCAACTGGAAGTTTCACCTTTCGTTTTGAAAAATAGTCAATTTGCTTTATACAGGGTGTGACATATATATATGTTTGAGTAAAATTCATTGTTGATGTTTGAAATGACTCGGTCTGAACTTTTGTCCTGTAAAAATTGAGTTGGGTATTTTTGAGTTCCTGTCAAATCTATCTTTTGTTTGCAAAAATAATGAATTTGCTTGAGTGTCGTATATGTATTTGAATAAAAATCACTGTTGCCTGGATACATGTTGGTAGTAGGTCTGAACTTTTGTCCTGTTGAGTGATATTTTGAGTTACCAAACCCAGAAAATCAAACTTTTATTTTGGAAAAATGGTGAATTTGCTTATACAGGGTGTCACATATATAAATAGATGTTTGAGAAAAATTCTTTGATGATGTCTGAAGAGTCTCGGTTTGAACTTTTATGCTGTGAACATTGAGTTAGATATTTTTTGAGTTCCTGGAAAATCTATCTCTTTTGTTTACGAAAAATAGTGAATTTGCTTGAGTGTTATATACATGTTTGAATAAAAATCACTGTCGTCTGAATAAATTTTTGTACTAGGTGTGAAGTGAGATATTTTCAGTTATCAGACCCTGGAAATCGACCTTTAATTTTGAAAAAATAGTGAATTTGCTTGAGTGGTATACACAGCTAAATATGTGCTTGAACAAAACTCACTGATGCCTGGAAGAATTTCGGATCTCAACTTTTTCCTGTCCTATAAAAATTATTTTTGAGTCACCAACGTGAAAAATCGACTTCTGCATGGAAAAATCCAACTCTTACCATTTGTTATTCGAAAATAGTGAATTTATTTATACGGGGTGTTATATACGTGTTTGAATAAAGATATCACTGATGGCTGAATGCAACTGAAAGTTTCACCTTTTGTTTCAGAAAAAATAATCATTGAATTCGTTTCAATAAAGCTAGGAGGATTTGATGTAAGTTATCAATTTAATATGATTGGAGTGATTTATTTTTTGGTTTGATAGGATAACATACCAATTGTGATATTTAATGAAGACCCACCAAATCACTGCAGCACACTGGGGGTTGCAGAATTTGGTGGGGTAAAATGGCAGATGAGATATTCCATTGAAGACGAGATGGGATTTTTTGTCATATATGCAAATGGTAGGTATGCTTT
>OU896721.1:15519860-15581862 GCA_918026855.4 Phaedon cochleariae | reverse complement strand
TGTTTTTACTGAAAGGCATGGAATATAAAATTGATTTCTTCTCATGAATATAAAGTGAATGATATATTCAATGATCTCTATAATGCCCAGTATTATTCCGGTAGAGTTTTCACCCTGAATATATCCTTCAAACTTCAATTTTGGAATATCACAATTTTTTTAACTTGGAATAATAAATTGTTTTCATTCTGAAGGATATATGTATAGTGGATGTGATGGTGGATGACATCTGAAACACCAAGTATTCTGCCGTCGAGTTTTCATTCCGAATTCACCCTCTCAAACCTATGAGAAAATCTTCTGTTTTGAAAGATCTCCAATCAGTCTTCCCGAATTTTCCCAGGATTTTGAACAAAAAATAAAAAAAATAAATGTTATGCGCTTCGAAGATTTGAAAGGTACTTCAAATCACTATTTTTTTGGGGAAATAAGTGGTACTTTGAATCCCTAAGGATTCAAAGTATCACCTATTTCGAATCCCTAGGGATTAGAAGTACCTCTTTTTAGCCCAAAATCTGGATCACCATAGTGAGATATCCAAGAGATAAAAAAACCCTACCGTTTCGTGAAATTTGATTTTTACTGTTATTTTTCACGTTCTACCTATGCTAAAGTCCATGAAATAGTATATACACCTCAAGACTAAAGTGTTTCTGAATCCCCCGACAAATTATAGCCATCTCGTTGTTCGGGTTATGAACTTTTTGTCTCTGGATTTGAAATACCATTTTGGTCCCTAGGACATCCTAGGTGTATGATGTGCTATTTGAACATGTGACTTAGATCGATAATGCTGTAATTCCTAAAAAAGAGCGAAAAATCTCGCTAGTATCTCATTTCCTAGGAATAGGCCGTCTTGAATCGACTAACATCTCGAGCATGTCGCTAGGACACATGGTTTTTGAGATCAACGATCATGCTTAAAAAACACCGATTCACTTTCTTTGATTAATTGAATTACCAACAAGTTATTGTGGGAAAATTCGACCATTTGATCACATAATTCTGTTCTTGAGATTAAAATCAGTCGTCTCGAATTTTTTGAACCAAGAATTGGAAATTTTTATTTTTAATAATGATAATAAAATAACAATAGGGAGAAGAGCAGATACCAGTGTCTTTGGATAGGGGTGAATGAATTCCGCCCTTTCATATGATTATGTTCATAATTTATGAAGGACTTATTTCTGTTTATTGTTATTACCATATCAATCGTATGAATAAAAGCATTTTTTTTTTGTTTCTTTAACGTCGGCCTGTTTCTGCTACTGAGGCGGAACACCGACGCCAGTAAGCACACTTCCCCCAACCGGAAATTTTGCCGATAGGAAAATGCGGAAAGTCTCGCGAATATCTGATTTTATAGTAAAACCGCGAAGCCGTGCTGAATAGATTGTGAACTCGACCAGGTCGCTAGGACCCATAGTTTTTGACATATTTCTGGTCAAAATACGCTAAAAAAACAGCAATTCACTTTCCTTAATTATATGAAATACGAACAAGTTAATGTGAAAATGTTTGAATATTCCATTTCATATTTTTGTTCTTCAGATTGATCAGTCGTCCTGAATTTTTTCGGAATTTTTATCAAAAAATTGGAAATTTTCATTTTTCAACCATTTTTAGATGCCAATAATTCATAGATAAAAGCGGAAAATCTCTCGAATATCTCATTTTATAGTGAAACAGGCCGAGCTCAATCGATTGCGACCTCGACCAGGTCTCTAGATCACATCAAAGTACGCTAAAAAACAGCGATTCACCTTCTTCAATTATATGAAATACCAACAAGTCATTGTGAGAAAATTCGAATATTCGATGTCATATTCTTGTTCTTCAGATTGAAATCAGTCATTTTGAATTTTTCCAGAATTTTTATCAAAAATTGGAAATTTTCATTTTTCAACCATTTTCAGATGCCAATAATTCATAGAAAAAAAAACGAAAATCTCGCAAATATCTCATTTTATAGTGGAACAGGCCGAGCTGAATCGAGTGCGACCTCGACCAGGACGCTAAAACACATAGTTTTTGAGATATTCCTGGTCAAAGTACGCTAAAAACACCAATTCACTTTCTTCAATTATATGAAATACCAACAAGTTATTGTGAAAATATTCGAATATTTGAAGTCATATTTCTGTATTTCAGATTGAAATCAGTCATTTTGAATTTTTTCAGAATTTTTATCAAAATATTGGAAATTTTCATTTTTCAACCATTTTCAGATGCCAATAATTCATAGAGAAAATCTGAAAATCTCGCGAATATCACATTTTATAGTGGAACAGGCCGAGCTGAATCGATTGCGACCTCGACCAGGTCGCTAGAACACAAAGTTTTCGAGATATTTCTGGTCAAAGTACGCTAAAAAACAGCAATTCACATTCTTCAATTATATGAAATAGGTACCAACAAATAATTGTGAAAATCGAAAATATTCGAATATTTGATGACATATTTCTGTTTTTTAGATTGAAATCAGTCATTTTGAGATTTTTCAGAATTTTTATTCAAAAATTGGAAATTTTCATTTTTCAACCATTTTCAGATGCCAATAATTCATAGAAGAAAAAACGAAAATCTCGCAAATATCTCATTTTATAGTGGAACAGGCCGAGCTGAATCGAGTGCGACCTCGACCAGGACGCTAAAACACATAGTTTTTGAGATATTCCTGGTCAAAGTACGCTAAAAACACCAATTCACTTTCTTTAATTATATGAAATACCAACAAATTTTTGTGAAAATTGAAAATAATCGAATATTCGATGACATATTTCTGTTTTTTAGATTGAAATCAGTCATTTTGAGTTTTTTCAGAATTTTTATTAAAAAATTGGAAATTTTCATTTTTCAACCATTTTCAGATGCCAATAATTCATAGAAAAACAAACGAAAATCTCGCGAATATCACATTTTATAGTGAAACAGGCCGAGCTGAATCGATTGCGACCTCGACCAGGTCGCTAGAACACATAGTTTTCGAGATATTTCTGGTCAAAGTACGCTAAAAAACAGCAATTCACATTCTTCAATTATATGAAATACCAACAAATAATTGTGAAAATTGAAAATATTTGATGACATATTTCTGTTTTTTAGATTGAAATCAGTCATTTTGAGTTTTTTCAGAATTTTTATTCAAAAATTGGAAATTTTCATTTTTCAACCATTTTCAGATGCCAATAATTCATAGAGAAAAGCCAAAAATCTCGCGAATATCACATTTTATAGTGAAACAGGCCGAGCTAAATCAATTGCGACCTCGACCAGGTCGCTAGAACACATATTTTTCGAGATATTTCTGGTCAAAGTACGCTAAAAACACCAATTCACTTTCTTTAATTATATGAAATACCAACAAGTTATTGTGAAAATATTCGAATATTTGAAGTCATATTCCTATATTTCAGATTGAAATCAGTCATTTTGAATTTTTTCAGAATTTTTATCAAAAAATTGGAAATTTTCATTTTTCAACCATTTTCAGATGCCAATAATTCATAAAGAAAAGCCGAAAATCTCGCGAATATCACATTTTATAGTGAAACAGGCCGAGCTGAATCGATTGCGACCTCGACCAGGTCGCTAGAACACATAGTTTTCGAGATATTTCTGGTCAAAGTACGCTAAAAAACAGCAATTCACTTTCTTCAATTATATGAAATACCAACAAATAATTGTGAAAATTGAAAATATTCGAATATTTGATGACATATTTTTGTTTTTCAGATTAAAATCAGTCATTTTGAGTTTTTTCAGAATTTTTATTCAAAAATTGGAAATTTTCATTTTTCAACCATTTTCAGATGCCAATAATTCATAGAGAGAAGCCAAAAATCTCGCGAATATTACATTTTATAGTGAAACAGGCCGAGCTAAATCAATTGCGACCTCGACCAGGTCGCTAGAACACATATTTTTCGAGATATTTCTGGTCAAAGTACGCTAAAAACACCAATTCACTTTCTTTAATTATATGAAATACCAACAAGTTATTGTGAAAATATTCGAATATCTGAAGTCATATTCCTATATTTCAGATTGAAATCAGTCATTTTGAGTTTTTTCAGAATTTTTATTCAAAAATTGGAAATTTCCATTTTTCAACCATATTTCTGTTTTTAAGATTGAAATCAGTCATTTTGAGTTTTTTGAGAATTTTTATACAAAAATTGGAAATTTTCATTTTTCAACCATTTTCAGATGCCAATTATTCATAGAGAGAAGCCAAAAATCTCGCGAATATCACATTTTATAGTGAAACAGGCCGAGCTGAATCAATTGCGACCTCGACCAGGTAGCTAGAACACATAGTTTTCGAGATATTTCTGGTCAAAGTACGCTAAAAAACAGCAATTCACTTTCTTCAATTATACGAAATACCCACAAGTTATTGAGAAAATATTCGAATATTTGATGACATATTTCTGTTTTTTAAATTGAAATCAGTCATTTTGAGGTTTTTTCAGAATTTTTATTCAAAAATTGGAAATTTTCATTGTTCAACCATTTTCAGATGCCAATAATTCATAGAGAAAAGCCAAAAATCCCGCTAATATCACATTTTATAGTGGAACAAGCCGAGCTGAATCGATTGCGACCTCGACCAGGTCGCTAGAACACATAGTTTTCGAGATATTTCTGGTCAAAGTACGCTAAAAAACAGCAATTCACTTTCTTCAATTATATGAAATACCAACAAGTTATTGTGGTAATATTCGAATATTTGATGACATATTTCTGTTTTTTTGATTGAAATCAGTCATTTTGAGTTTTTTCAGAATTTTTATTCAAAAATTGGAAATTTTCATTGTTCAACCATTTTCAGATGCCAATAATTCATAGAGAAAAGCCAAAAATCTCGCAAATATCACATTTCATAGTGAAACAGGCCGAGCTGAATCAATTGCGACCTCGACCAGGTCGCTAGAACACATAGTTTTCGAGATATTTCTGGTCAAAGTACGCTGAAAAACAGCAATTCACTTTCTTCAATTATACGAAATACCCACAAGTTATTGAGAAAATATTCGAATATTTGATGACATATTTCTGTTTTTTAAATTGAAATCAGTCATTTTGAGTTTTTTCAGAATTTTTATTCAAAAATTGGAAATTTTCATTGTTCAAACCATTTTCAGATGCCAATAATTCATAGAGAAAAGCCAAAAATCTCGCGAATATCACATTTAATAGTGGAACAAGCCGAGCTGAATCGATTGCGACCTCGACCAGGTCGCTAGAACACATAGTTTTCGAGATATTTCTGGTCAAAGTACGCTAAAAAACAGCAATTCACTTTCTTCAATTATATGAAATACCAACAAGTTATTGTGATAATATTCGAATATTTGATGACATATTTCTGTTTTTTTGATTGAAATCAGTCATTTTGAGTTTTTTCAGAATTTTTATTCAAAAATTGGAAATTTTCATTTTTCAACCATTTTCAGATGCCAATAATTCATAGAGAAAAGCCGAAACTCTCGCGAATATCACATGTTATAGTGAAACAGGCCGAGCTGAATCGATTGCGACCTCGACCAGGTCGCTAGAACACATAGTTTTCGAGATATTTCTGGTCAAAGTACGCTAAAAAACTGCAATTCACTTCCTTCAATTATATGAAATACGAACAAGTTATTGAGAAAATATTCGAATATTTGATGACATATTTCTGTTTTTTAAATTGAAATCAGTCATTTTGAGTTTTTTCAGAATTGCTGTTTTTTAGCGTACTTTGACCAGAAATATCTCGAAAACTATGTGTTCTAGCGACCTGGTCGACTTCGCAATTGATTCAGCTCGGCCTGTTTCACTATAAAATGTGATATTCGCGAGATTTTTGGCTTTTCTCTATGAATTATTGGCATCTGAAAATGGTTGAAAAATGAAAATTTCCAATTTTTGAATAGAAATTCTGAAAAAACTCAAAATGGCTGAAGTTTAATCTGAAAAACAGAAATATGTCATCAAATATTCGAATATTTTCACAATAACTTGTTGGTATTTCATATAATTGAAGAAAGTGAATTGCTGTTTTTTTAGCGTACTTTGACCAGAAATATCTCGAAAACTAGGTATGTGTTCTAGCGACCTGGTCGAGTTCGCAATCGATTCAGCTCGGCTTGTTTCACTATAAAATGTGATATTCGCGAGATTTTCGGCTTTTCTCTATGAATAATTGGCATCTGAAAATTGTTGAAAAATGAAAATTTCCAATTTTTGAATAAAAATTCGGAAAAAACTCAAAATGACTGATTTCAATTTGAAAAACAGAAATATGTCATCAAATATTCGAATATTTTCTCAATAACTTGTTGGTATTTCATATAATTGAAGAAAGTGAATTGCTGTTTTTAAGCGTACTTTGACCAGAAATATCTCGAAAACTATGTGTTCTAGCGACCTGGTCGAGGTCGCAATTGATTCAGCTCGGCCTGTGTCACTACAAAATGTGATATTCGCGAGATTTTTGGCTTTTCTCTATGAATTATTGGCATCTGAAAATGGCTGAACAATGAAAATTTCCAATTTTTGAATAAAAATTCTGAAAAAACTCAAAATGACTGATTTCAATCAAAGAAACAGAAATATGTCATCAAATATTCGAATATTCTCACAATAACTTGTTGGTATTTCATATAATTGAAGAAAGTGAATTGCTGTTTTTAAGCGTACTTTGACCAGAAATATCTCGAAAACTATGTGTTCTAGCGACCTGGTCGAGTTCGCAATCGATTCAGCTCGGCCTGTTTCACTATGAAATGTGATATTCGCGAGATTTTCGGCTTTTCTCTATCAATAATTGGCATCTGAAAATGGTTGAAAAATGAAAATTTCCAATTTTTGAATAAAAATTCTGAAAAAACTCAAAATGACTGAAGAATGTGAATTGCTGTTTTTTAGCGTACTTTGACCAGAAATATCTCGAAAACTATGTGTTCTAGCGACCTGGTCGAGGTCGCAATTGATTCAGCTCGGCCTGTTTCACTACAAAATGTGATATTCGCGAGAATTTTGGCTTTTCTCTATGAATTATTGGCATCTGAAAATGATTGAACAATGAAAATTTCCAATTTTTGAATAAAAATTCTGAAAAAACTCAAAATGACTGATTTCAATCAAAAAAACAGAACTATGTCATCAAATATTCGAATATTTTCACAATAACTTGTTGGTATTTCATATAATTGAAGGAAGTGAATTGCTGTTTTTTAGCGTAATTTGACCAGAAATATCCCGAGAACTATGTTTTCTAGCGACCTGGTCGAGGTCGCAATCGATTCAGCTCGGCCTGTTTCACTATAAAATGTGATATTCGCGAAATTTTCGGATTTTCTTTATGAATTATTGGCATCTGAAAATGGTTGAAAAATGAAAATTTCCAATTTTTGAATAAAAATTCTGAAAAAACTCAAAATGACTGATTTCAATCTAAAAAACAGAAATATGTCATCAAATATTCGAATATTTTCACAATAACTTGTTGGTATTTCATATAATTGAAGAGAGTGAAATGCTGTTTTTTAGCGTACTTTGACCAGAAATATCTCGAAAACTATGTGTTCTAGCGACCTGTTCGAGGTCGCAATCGATTCAGCTCGGCCTGTTTCACTATAAAATGTGATATTCGCGAGATTTTCTGATTTTCTTTATGAATTATTGGCATCTGAAAATGGTTGAAAAATGAAAATTTCCAATTTTTGAATAAAATTTCTGAAAAAACTCAAAATAACTGATTTCAATCTAAAAAACAGAAATATGTCATCAAATATTCGAATATTTTCTCAATAACTTGTTCGTATTTCATATAATTGAAGAAAGTGAATTGCTGATTTTTAGCGTACTTTGACCAGAAATATCTCGAAAACTATGTGTTCTAGCGACCTGGTCGAGGTCGCAATCGATTCAGCTCGGCCTGTTTCACTATAAAATGTGATATTCGCGATATTTTCGGATTTTGTTTATGAATTATTGGCATCTGAAAATGGTTGAAAAATGAAAATTTCCAATTTTTGAATAAAAATTCTGAAAAAACTCAAAATGACTGATTTCAATCTAAAAAACAGAAATATGTCATCAAATATTCGAATATTTTCTCAATAACTTGTTCGTATTTCATAATATAATTGAAGAAAGTGAATTGCTGTTTTTTAGCGTTTTTTGACCAGAAATATCTCGAAAACTATGTGTTCTAGCGACCTGGTCGAGGTCGCAATCGATTCAGCTCGGCCTGTTCCACTATAAAATGTGATATTCGCGAGATTTTCGGATTTTCTTTATGAATTATTGGCATCTGAAAATGGTTGAAAAATGAAAATTTCCAATTTTTGAATAAAAATTCTGAAAAAACTCAAAATAACTGATTTCAATCTGAAAAACAGGAATATGTCATCAAATATTCGAATATTTTCTCAATAACTTGTTCGTATTTCATATAATTGAAGAAAGTGAATTGCTGATTTTTAGCGTACTTTGACCAGAAATATCTCGAAAACTATGTGTTCTAGCGACCTGGTCGAGGTCGCAATCGATTCAGCTCGGCCTGTTTCACTATAAAATGTGATATTCGCGAAATTTTCGGATTTTCTTTATGAATTATTGGCATCTGAAAATGGTTGAAAAATGAAAATTTCCAATTTTTGAATAAAAATTCTGAAAAAACTCAAAATGACTGATTTCAATCTAAAAAACAGAAATATGTCATCAAATATTCGAATATTTTCACAATAACTTGTTGGTATTTCATATAATTGAAGAGAGTGAAATGCTGTTTTTTAGCGTACTTTGACCAGAAATATCTCGAAAACTATGTGTTCTAGCGACCTGTTCGAGGTCGCAATCGATTCAGCTCGGCCTGTTTCACTATAAAATGTGATATTCGCGAGATTTTCGGATTTTTTCTATGAATTATTGGCATCTGAAAATGGTTGAAAAATGAAAGTTTCCAATTTTTGAATTAAAATTCTGAAAAAACTCGAAATGACTGATTTCAATCTAAAAAACAGAAATATGTCATCAAATATTCGAAAATTCTCTCAATAACTTGTTGGTATTTCATATAATTGAAGAAAGTGAATTGCTGTTTTTTAGCGTACTTTGACCAGAAATATCTCGAAAACTATGTGTTCTAGCGACCTGGTCGAGGTCGCAATCGATTCAGCTCGGCCTGTTTCACTATAAAATGTGATATTCGCGAGATTTTCGGCTTCTCTCTATGAATAATTGGCATCTGAAAATGGTTGAAAAATGAAAATTTCCAATTTTTGTATAAAAATTCTGAAAAAACTCAAAATGACTGATTTCAATCTAAAAAACAGAAATATGGTTGAAAAATGAAAATTTCCAATTTTTGAATAAAAATTCTGAAAAAACTCAAAATGACTGATTTCAATTTGAAAAACAGAAATATGTCATCAAATATTCGAATATTTTCTCAATAACTTGTTCGTATTTCATATAATTGAAAGAAGTGAATTGCAGTTTTTAAGCGTACTTTGACCAGAAATATCTCGAAAACTATGTGTTCTAGCGACCTGGTCGAGGTCGCAATCGATTCAGCTCGGCCTGTTTCACTATAAAATGTGATATTCGCGAGATTTTTGGCTTTTCTATGAATTATTGGCATCTGAAAATGGTTTGAACAATGAAAATTTCCAATTTTGAATTAAAATTCTGAAGAAACTCGAAATGACTGATTTCAATCTAAAAAACAGAAATATGTCATCAAATATTCGAATATTTTCTCAATAACTTGTTCGTATTTCATATAATTGAAAGAAGTGAATTGCAGTTTTTAAGCGTACTTTGACCAGAAATATCTCGAAAACTATGTGTTCTAGCGACCTGGTCGAGGTCGCAATCGATTCAGCTCGGCCTGTTTCACTATAAAATGTGATATTCGCGAGATTTTTGGCTTTTCTCTATGAATTATTGGCATCTGAAAATGGGTTGAACAATGAAAATTTCCAATTTTTGAATAAAAATTCTGAAAAAACTCAAAATGACTGATTTCAATTTGAAAAACAGAAATATGTCATCAAATATTCGAATATTCTCTCAATAACTTGTTCGTATTTCATATAA
The DNA here is from genome assembly GCA_918026855.4 of Phaedon cochleariae. Taxonomy (NCBI): domain Eukaryota; kingdom Metazoa; phylum Arthropoda; class Insecta; order Coleoptera; family Chrysomelidae; genus Phaedon; species Phaedon cochleariae. Next base: position 15,571,767 of record OU896721.1, on the reverse strand, counting down.
TTGAAGAATGTGAATTGCTGTTTTTTAGCGTACTTTGATCAGAAATATCTCGAAAACTATGTGTTCTAGCGACCTGGTCGAGGTCGCAATCGATTCAGCTCGGCCTGTTCCACTATAAAATGTGATATTCGCGAGATTTTCGGCTTTTCTCTATGAATAATTGGCATCTGAAAAGGGTTGAAAAATGGAAATTTCCAATTTTTGAATAAAAATTCTGAAAAAACTCAAAATGACTGATTTCAATCTGAAAAACAGAAATATGTCATCAAATATTCGAATATTCTCTCAATAACTTGTTCGTATTTCATATAATTGAAGAAAGGGAATTGCTGTTTTTTAGCGTCCTTTGACCAGAAATATCTCGAAAACTATGTGTTCTAGCGACCTGGTCGAGGTCGCAATCGATTCAGCTCGGCCTGTTTCACTATGAAATGTGATATTCGCGGGATTTTTGGCTTTTCTCTATGAATTATTGGCATCTGAAAATGGTTGAAGAATGAAAATTTCCAATTTTTGAATAAAAATTCTGAAAAAACTCAAAATGACTGATTTCAATCTAAAAAACAGAAATATGTCATCAAATATCCGAATATTTTCACAATAACTTGTTGGTATTTCATATAATTGAAGAAAGTGAATTGCTGTTTTTTAGCGTACTTTGACCAGAAATATCTCGAAAACTATGTGGTCGAGGTCGCATTCGATTCAGCTCGGCCTGTTTCACTATGAAATGTGATATTCGCGAGATTTTCGGCTTTTCTCTATGAATAATTGTCATCTGAAAATGGTTGAAAAATGAAAATTTCCAATTTTTGAATAAAAATTCTGAAAAAACTCAAAATGACTGATTTCAATTTGAAAAACAGAAATATGTCATCAAATATTCGAATATTATCTCAATAACTTGTTCGTATTTCATATAATTGAAGAAAGTGAATTGCAGTTTTTTAGCGTAATTTGACCAGAAATATCTCGAAAACTATGTGTTCTAGCGACCTGGTCGAGGTCGCAATCGATTCAGCACAGCCTGTTTCAATAGAACATGTGATAGTCGCGAGATTTTCCTTTCTTTCCATGAATTATTTCCATCTGAAAATGGTTGTATCGTCCCTCGAAGATAAAAATAATAAAACTTAATTTTCAAGAGATCTTAAAAGATATTTGGACGTAGTTTTTGATTTAACTGAACTTTTCTTCATCAACATTCTACATAGATATTGTCGAAAATGGAGGTACTTCACTCTTGAGCAAAATCAATATGTTTTGACATATACACATACACGACTGAAACAAATTGATATCTTGTATTCGCATTTCTGATAGTAGGCATTGCAGAAGTATACATTTTTTTCCTAAAATCAATAATAAACATTCTTCCATTTATTGCCAACTTTTTCAGACAAGCAATTTATCGGACCGCGAATAGGTTTGATATATCGGTTCAATCGTGACGATCTATCCTGAATAACACCTGATCAAATGCAAAAATGCCCAGACAACTTTCATTCCTTGAGGGACATTTTCAAGATGGATGTCATAGATTTCCCCTTCAATAGAGAACCACTTTTCGCTTTCCGTATTAGGAAAAAGATACCTGCGCTGTTGAGATATATGAAAAAAAAATCATTAATACTATAGATACTGTCAAGATCAACATTTTGGATTCATTTCGTGATATAAAGAGTGTTTCATGAGATCACATCGATTCAAATATTTTTAATAGTACCTACATCCTATATTGTGACTTGTCATATCAAAAATAAAGGCCGAATTCTCAAAAGTGATCAGACCTTGTTTTTGTTTTGATATCATGGGCACGAGCAAGGTAAAAATAGTTATTTAGTTCACAAGGGAAAAAAGTTGAAGATTTCAGCTCCACGTTGTGTTGTTTCTTGACGCGTAGCGGAGGAAGACAAAAATTCGTGGGCTAAAATCTAACAGGAAAAAGTACGAATCAATATTGAGATCTTACATTAAATTAAGATCAGAAAATTATCGACGTGAAATTTTAAGTTTTCAACAGTGGTTACACCTGCTTTGCTGCACCTTTTTGCAGGCATCTTTATCATTCTTCTGAAGTAATAAAATATCAGTCAGTCTGATTATGTGTTTTGATTTTAAAATATCGCGAATTCAGTGGTTGTTTAGTAATGGGCGTGTACACCTTGGTAGAACTTTTAACTCAAACCATGTTTATAATGATCCTTTTATACATAAATAATGATTGACGACATCATTCGATCGAAAAATTAACTGGAATGTTTTATTTTTGGACATAAATGATAGTACCTTCTGAAAACGGAGACCCTCTCATGACGTAGAAACCCCATCTCGCCATATATATATATATGAACCATATATATCTACTACTGATATATGAATCATAGCTCTCCTCAAAGCAGGACCCATTTCTGTCTCTATAGGTAATGAAATCGACCAATAGGCGTTGATACCGACGTAGGGAAAAAATAATAGGAAATTTGTCAAACCAATATGGCTGTTTCCATCCTCCACTTTTCGTTCTCATAGATTCAAAGAGTACCTCTCATTTTGGTCCCATTTTTGTTGAGATATCGTATAGGCGATGCGCCATATATAGAAATAGTAGATATATGGTTGAAACTGACACTCTCCTGACACTTATTACTGTTGCCATATCATCCAAACAAAATATCCGAGAAATCGAAATCGATATTGAAATATCTTTTGATATCCACTACCACTACTGCAGAAAAATATATTCGAGTTGTCGATTGTAGGTTGAATCATTGGAGTATAAACAATCTCTAGACAACGAAATGTCTCAATCTCAAAACCATTTGCTCCATTACAATTTCACAATAATCCAATATATTTCATAAACATAGCAACATTGCTTTGTTGACCCGTTTCACATGGAGCTGCAAAAAGTCAATCTAGGTTAGAATTGATTTGTCAGAAATCATGTATCATTCATCTCTGTCTGGAATAGTCTTGTTTCAGTATTAGCTCACAGCAAGAAACGGTTTGCGGTGGTGAGCTAGTTTGGGTGAGTTCTATCGAATTATGAAATAAAAATTTTTTGTGATATAAGCCCATTTTCGTAAAAGCGAAGTGGAATGGAAGATAAAAGGACTTGCACTTCTTTCTCGGATACGGTATTTTGGCTTATTTTTCGAAACTAGAACAACAAAAGCCATCAGCAGTATATATTATTATATAGGTACTATATATCCAGGGAAAAAGTAACCACTTTTTTCCCGTGGGAAAAAAAGAATTTATGAAAACTGACATTTTATAACCTGTCAAAAGAGATGAAACTTTTTTCCTTCACAGAAAAAAAGTAATAATATTCAAGTATGTAGGTCATATTGTACAATAGATTAATAATTCTTCGCAGAATTATCGCCTGGAAAGTGAATTATAACCGCTACCCATCATGAGTTATATTTGTCATGTTTTGAGATAATGAGGACAGACATTATTTCTCGTCCACCAAACAGCGCCACCTAAATATGAGGTCAGGGTTGGTAGAACTTATGAATACACTTGTGCTTCTCGTGTCATTTGTAATTTTCCTACAATATCTTCTTCTCCGTTAATGTAAGCATATTGGTCATAAAAATCACGTAATCAGGATTAAGTCTTTCTATAATTTGAGGTTTTTTATTTGTTCAAATATTCTACATAATCTCTTTCGAATATTTTCGATTAAACAGGCCATAGACTTCAGGGCTATCCAGCAAAATTTTTGGATTTTTGACTTTGACACTGACCTGTTTTAGTAGCGACAACTAGTGAGAGTGAAAATGTTAGCCCTCATTGTCAAGTAATGAATAATAAAATATGCTGTCCTTTTTTTTCGATTTTCAACGCAAATAATTGTTTTTCGATCAAAATTCTCCAAATTTCATTGAAGTAAATCTATGGAAATTTATTTTTTCGTCGACCTCGTATTAAAACATCTTATTCTTTAGTGATGCATAATTTTTGTGGTATGGGCAACCAAACATACCTGAATTCATATGTTACCGTAACAGTTTACCATCTTGACCCAAATCCAAGCACCTTTGCGTTGTCAAATTCATTTCTAAATGGAATCTGTACCTACTGTTTATTTTGTTAGATAAACATTCTCTTTTCAAAGATTCATTTCATCTGTAATATGAGATTGACAGAAAAGTTCTGTAATCATCGCTTCGCTCGCACGTTGAAATATCTCGATCAATGATCGCCTCCATTAATATACATTAGTTGATTTAATAACTATTCCGTCTCGATTTGCCACGTTTATGATTCTATAATCTGTAAAGGCATGCCAAATGAGAAATATTTTCAATCCGTTTGATATAAAGAAGGAAACATTGTTTATTATTGTTGTTTTACAACAGAACCTCTTTGACAATCAATACACCTTATAGAAAAAACGCTGATACAACTGATACAGCACCCAAGCATCACATTGAAGCCATTATAGTTTTTTCAGATCTGGCAACATCGCATGGGCCCATTGTGTCGCTTCTGTAACTGAATACCTATATAGCCCCGCCCACTAACAGTGGAGGGGGGTGATGGTCTCGAAGGTGTCGATGTAGGTATATATATATATATATATATATATATATATATATATATATATATATATGTACTCCTTAGGTAGGATAGACAGACCCTATATGCGATATTTCTGAAAATATAGCGTTGGGTACAATAGACCGACTTGGAGGGGATGGAGAGTGACATTGATAGAAATTCTGCGTAGGTATGATAAACCGACATAGAGGCATGAGGGGAATACATAGTTTCAATCAATATGAAATAGCATGATACAGATTGTCCCGACTACGCCTTTTCAAACCATGTTATTCAAAAAATTTCCATAGTTTATTCAGGAAACCTTATGAACAGAGTCGCACCTCAATAAGCTTCAATAAATGGTTTTTGTTTTTGAGAATTCAATGTGTTGCCATTTTTTATAAATGAATAAATCATAATCATCTCAGGAGGCAATAAAGAGTTTAGAGAACATATCTATCAATCGCAATAGATTCATACACAGGGTGTTTCACAGTGATGGATGGAACATTAGAAGTATCTGGAGAACAGAACGACAGACGTCCATTCCGAAAATTTGTGAGCATGAATAATGAAACTCTATATGTCTGAAATATTGTCATCGATACAGTGTTGCCGTTTGTATCAGAAAGTAACATGCACCAATTCATTCATCTCGTACAGTTTGTTATAGTTATGCTCATTTATTTTATGTTATTGAATCGATTTCAATCAAATGATAATTGGATAATGATTTAGATAGTAGGCTATGAACTTATTCATTCTGACAGAGAACTGATATTCATTCCTTTTGAAAGAAATATGGCAAAAAATAATTACTCAAATGTGGTTTTAATGAATTTGTTCTCATTTCATGGTCAATGTAATAAGAATGGCACAGGTCCCGGCAAGTTCCTTGTTGCTTTCGAAAAGATCCGAATAGGTATATATTTCAAAATTTCTCTTCAATCTAATGATAATCTTCCCAAATTCATTATTCGAAGCAGATCAGCATACTTCTCATTGAACTTTCTGGATGTTCTGCTGACATTCTTGTTACATTGACCATATATGATGAAACCATCGGATACCTGATTCCATAATATCTATTGTCTGTAAGTTAATCGAGGAGGTGGTACATTCATTTCTCTTGATTTTTTGGGATTTTCTCTACTTGTTTCTACGAAATAAAAATATGAGTATTATTTCAATATACGTGTAGTGGGACAAATCAGAGGATTTGCCCCAGATATCGTCACTGCGTTTGAAGATTTTTCTATCAGGAGCCTAAAAGAAAAAATCACTAGCTTGTCAGTGACAATCTGTATTGAAAAAAGTTTGAAGAAGAGCAGGAATAAAGGTATGAAGAGAAAATATCAAATTTTCACTTATCTTTGGACGTTTCGGGAACGAATCTGCCCCCGTTCTCAACATCGTAAACAGCCGGTTTGTCTAGGAACAAAGAATTACGCAACTTCATCATCACAAATATAACAAGGTGGAGATAAAAAACCAATTGCAGAAATCTGTATCATCTAGCTTTTATTGATACTGCGAGGCCTTATACAGAAGCTAAAAACCTTTACTTATATAGTCTTTGAAGCAAATTTCTCTCCTATTGAGTTCAATAGCAGAGCAAGACTTGTTTGACGAGAAATAATTAAACCCTGTAAAGTGTAAACCCAGCCAACACAGATACATCTCTGAGATATCGCTGCGATGTCACTTCGTGACATGCGACTCGCATCGTTACGTCTCACGGACGTCCCAGCGACTCACTTTTGTCACACTCATGATGCAAGCTGGCCACGTCTGCCTACATAGGTTCGAATCCTAGTTAGGCCATGGATGTTTGTGTTTGTATGTATACCTAACCCCACACAAGTTTCGACTTATGGGGCGTTTGGTCCCAGTGCTGGGACCAACGAGGTATGCAATTGCAAAAAAAAATTAATAGTACAAAGCCGGTCACGTGCTACTGCTACGGTCACGCCACGCGTTCACCTCCCGTTTGCTTGAATTCACTTTGACATGAGTTCCATATAGGCGCTTTCTATAGACCAATCAGAGCGACCGAAGAGGCGCCTGCGTGCGGTGACTTGAAATATATATATAATAAAATAGTTCGATTTTGTGCTTTTCGTTGGGAGTTGAGATGAAAATTGTTGCTTGAGAAATAAAAGGTTTGCCAATCATTGGAATGTGCACTTTGCTAAGCAGATGTATATAATACTCAATTAAAAACCAAGTTAACAACACAATAATTAATAATAATAATAATAATGATAATAACAATAACACAGTAATTTCTTTGTAGCAGTCACTCCTCATAGGAAGACCAAAATAATGGAGGTGTATAATATATATATGAGCATAAAAAAAACAATAATTTATTAGAATTCTATCTCATGGTTGCTGCTACATATTAAAATGCTTTTATATGCAGTTCGTTCTTTTGATAAACGTTCGGGATATAAGGCTTTTAGCTGTCAACATAATACAGGAAATAAATATATTTGAGAGCCAAAACTGTTCCCAAGCAAGCCAAGAATAGTAATCGTGTTTCATTCATTGCTGTATTTTCAAGAACAGTACGACAAAAATACTGGGGAAAGGACAAGTCCGAGAATAGAAAACGCGAGAAAGGTAGCTTTCCCTAAAAATTACAAATTGAATGTGTTTGCAGAAATAGTTTCAACCTACATATTGTATTACACACTGGGAAAATTGTGAATCTTTTTTCCTAATGAATTTGATTTATATCGACGGCAGAATATCGCAGTGATTGGGCGCTCGATTAGCAATCAGAACACTGAAAGGTTTGCTAGGTTCGATCCCCGGCAGAGCAGAATATTTTCATTCATAAAACGAGTTATGATTTCTAATTTTCGTAGCCTCGGCAGAAGATGATTCCGCACGATTCACTGTTGCGATCCAATTAACGGTGCTGCTCCTGAGGTGGTGTTTGGAGTTAGTAACAAAGTCTACACAAAACACACATAGGCTGAACCACTCTTAGAGTTGACATACATATTACTTGATTACTTCTAGTATCTTTGAAATAGTGAGAAAATTGATTACTATGGGACTTTTGGGGTCGGAGAATATGATTTTTTTGTAAAAATTCGAGAATCTAACACGAAGGCTCCAAAATGTCGGACGAAAAAATTCAAAAACATCACTTTTGTTGAAAATGAGAAGAGATGACATTTCGTTTTTCTTCAGAAAATAACTCACATTATTGTTCTATAAGTCGAATTGACGTACTGGAATGTACGTCTTTAAGACGTCTTTTATACGACATGGGAGGAACGACGTGGATACGACCTAAAATGTACGTCTTAAAGACGTGAATTCGTGTACGTCTTCAAGATGTACATGGATTTACATCTTAAAGACGTACTTTATACGTCCCTGGACGTAAAGACGTAAGTAAGTCGTAAAATGTACGTCTTTAAGATGTCTGGTGCTGATTGGGAGTATATCAACCTTTTACGTGGAAAGACTTGAGCCTATATTTACGTGTTTTTAATCTCAATGTAGAACTTTACGACCAATTCTTATTTCTCACATTGACGGAGAAGAAGATATTGTAGCTAAATGCCAAATGTCACGAGAAGAACAAGGGTATATTTATAAGTTCTACCTCACCAACCCATCACCAACCCAACACAGTGACGACAATGGCATGTCATCTTTTCTATTGGTCGATAGAAATCCGCCATGTTCAGGCAAAATCCGCGGCAAGTTTGAATGACTTGAACTTTGTGTTGAAAATAGTAGTGTTTTTCTGTGGTTTTCCTGTTTTTTCTCATACAGTATTATTTTCCATTCAATCAAATATTTCTACAGAACATCATATTGGCGAATAAAAAAATATTTTTAATGATCAAAATAATAATGATTTACTTATGTAATAATTAAAAAATCCCCTGTCCGCCATGTTTAGGCAAATTCCGAGGCGCTAAATGATTTGAACTTTGTGTCAGAAATATGTCAGTGTTTTTTTGTGGATTTGTTAATTGTTTTCCTCATGCAGTATTATTTTCTATTCGATCAAGATCAAATATTTCTGAAGAACATAATATTGGTAAGTTAGGAAATATTTTTAATAATCATGGTTTAACCTCATTTATTTATTTTTTTAGATTTTCTACCTCCTGTTTTATAAGTTGCATATTAATTTTAATTAGGCTGGAAAATACAGTATGCAGATTTGCAATGACTATATTGAATTGGACAGATTGAGTGATCCAATAAGTTATGTGAAAGCTCCTAGAAGCCTCTTATGAAGACTTTGCATGCAGGATGGATTCCTGATGATGTAATATGATATGTTAATTGTCCATAGCTCCAGTGATCGAAAAGCTATAGAATACCAAACCAGAACAAACCTTATAAAGAAATAATGAAGCAGTGACTTGTATGTGCTTCAAAAATGTAGAATTATCAGTGTATGTGTATTGAGTGAAGTTCATGGAACACAATGTAGAATATTGGTGGATGATGACAATGTGATTTAAATAGTGAAAAACTACTCATTAATACAAAAAGACATTGATTTGCACAAAGTTTTGTTTTTATAAAAATGTCAGTGATTTCACTATGCTGTATTTTGACTATGATTTTGACAATATTAATTATTAATAACACATAATTTTTATGGAAAAAGTTCATTTTATTTCTCACGTATCTCACAAATATACTGCCAGACACACATATAGGTGATAGATATTAATCAACACTGATGATTAGTATAGGTATATTTTTTTACATTTATGTAATTTCACCATTATTATAGTTATCAATTTACTGATATTTGATTAGTTCTCCTGAACATAACAATAAATTAGGTATGATTTAACAAAATGATCATCATTATAAACTACAAAATCAAACTGGAAACTAAAAAATTTCACAAATCTCTTTCCCTAGTGGATAACAGGTACCTACCAACTAGAAAGTGGATTCAAAATGATATTTTTACACAATATAATATCTCAAATCAAATGTCCTAGAGAGCACATAAAATGTTGATTGATTTCAAGCAAGTAAACATCTAGTCCATTCACATTTTCCATTTCCTTAAACAAATCTTATGGACACACAACACCTACACATTTAGTAAGACTGGCAAGCTGTATAGTCTATTCATAGAATCAAAATGGTCAGTTCTTGGATTACCAATTATTTTCCTTGGAAGTACCTATGAGGTCTGTTTTCATTTCTGTGGGTTACCATTGGTTTACTTGGGAGAGGAATTATATTCCAGATTGCCATGTCACCTCTTCTCTGATTTTCCAATCAATACACCATTTTTGTCAGATATGTTGTTTTCACTGTTTTTTTCGTCCAAAAAATCCTGTATGCAGAATTCTATTTCATTGTAGTTTGGAAGAAGACAAAGTATAGGTACATTTTTACCTTAGAAGCTTTACATATCTTCTTTTTCCTTCAAGTTGAAATCATCACTCCTGGAAAAAGTAAGTACCTACTTATTGGAAGTAGTCATTCCTGAAAACATGTATATGTTTGATTCTCCCAGAGATCTAATTAGACTGTTTTCAATAACTCAAACTTTTACCTACTGATAGAAAACTTGTGATTCCTTTGAACTCGCCTTCGAATTTAGCAAAGTCGGTGTACCTATCTGTGGGTTTGAGTACCAGCTTCCGAGTCTTTATTGGCTCCTTTTTAATTCTTCTATAACCTAACCTGGTCTATATTCATTACATTTTTTGAATAAAGTAAAATATAATTATTTAATTCAAATAACAACAAAATGTTTTTCAAAATATCCAAAACAAAAAACATAATCAACTAATTAGACAAAGACAGAGCCTTTGACATTAGCCTTAACATGGCGGATGCCAGCCGCCCGTTGTCGTCACTGTGTTAAATGCAAGATGCAGTCTCTGTAACCAACCCTGGCCTCATGTGTTTAGGTGACGCTGTTTGGTGGAACAAACAAGGTTGGTAGAACTGATTATAATTTGTATAGAAAGGTTGCCTCGATCGAAACAAACAGGATCAATGACGGCTAGATATCTAGACTGTGGTTCATGAGCATAGTCTAGATATTTAGCCGTCAATTGAAGTACTATGAGATCAAAGCAGGTACATATTTATTATTGATAAAATAATTTGAACTTTGAAATTAAAATGAGCCATTTCCACTGATGAAATGGAATCAATAGATTCAACTTTGACAAAATCTTTCGATTTCAAATCAGCAGAGCAGTTGTTCACCAAAATTCTGTCTCTAACTTTGGTTTTCAGCAATGATGGCTCTGAAAATGCCCTCTCAGGTATTTTCATCTCTGCTTCCAGCAGAAGCTTCATCACTTTTGTGATCATTTGTGGTCACATATGTTGTTGATAATGTTGATGTTCCTGGTTCTAATTTTGTTATGAATCTTGAAACAGCATAATGATTGATTTTCATTAATATTTCTGAAGTGCAAAATAATAACGGATAGCTTCTGACATGATTTTGACATGGTTTCTTGAGCAGCATATAAACTATTTGTTATGTTACCTTTGATGAGCATAGCCCTGGCCATTCCTGCCACATCCACAGTATATATGATAACAGTTTCACCTTATAAAATTATGGAATTCTTTTTGTTTCCAACTCGGATTCCAAGGAAAACGATCCTACTAATTCTGGTTTTATATGACAAATCTAGACAAAATACATTGTTTGCCCCTCAGCAACATGTCAAATGACGTATTTCTGGAATGATTTATCCAGGTACGACGTGCTGACGTGCACATAACTGTTATACCAGTGTTGCTGGAGCCAAATAAATAACAAAAGGTATTCTATGATTTCGTGTTACAGTTGTGTAATCCGTAACTTCCGTACTAGATTCATCATTCAGTTCTAGAATTTAGAGAAAAAGTACTTGCGTGCCAAATGCTATCAAAAAGTTGTAGAAAAGTACGATCGTACTAAACGGAACAACCCTGCAGGGAGATTCTATTTCACGATCGTCGATTGTCGTACGATACGATGATAAACTCGACATCGAATTTCTTTCCGATTCAATTCCACGACCAAATCGTGATCGAATATAACTTCGGAAATCGTCGGCTTTCTGTACATTTTTGGTGAAATGGGATGAAATTTTGATTCAATGAAATGACAATTGACTGTATTGACACCACTGAACTATTTAAATGTTATTAATTTTATTAATGAATATTACATTTTTTTGAGTTTTTTCACAATCAAACAGTTATGTTACCTATTATCCGAGACCGTATTGTAGAAGCTGAAAATCGTATATTAAATTTAAATTTAATTCGCCGAAGACAACAGCTGCGAAACATCAGTAATCCTTTTGCTCTTCCAGAAAATAGGTTCATAGAGTTATTCAGGTTGAACAAAAGGTTAGTTCGTCATTTGATAGAGTCATTGAGGCCTCATCTAGTTGAGAGATCGAATAGAAAGGGTATAACTTTGGAAACCAAAGTATTTTGTGCACTGCGGTTCTATGCTACTGGTTCTTACCAACGTTGTGTTGGTGAAGAATACAATTGTGGTTTAAGTCAAACTAGTATTCATAGATGCATTTATGCTGTTACAAATGGACTCCTCAATCTTGTTGGTGAAAATATAAGGCTTCCAGATACCATTCAAGAAAGAAATTCTATAAAACTAGAGTTCATGAATCAGTGGGGTTTTCCTGGTGTCATTGGTGTTATAGATGGAACACATATTGCTATACTGAAGCCCAAGGAAGAAGAGCATAATTTTATAAATAGAAAAGGTTTTCACTCCATCAATACCCAAATCATTTGTGACCACAAATTGAGAATTCGCAGTTTATTTGCCAATTTTGGAGGTTCTACTCATGACTCATACATATGGCGTGTTTCTCAAGCACATCAGTTCATGAGAACATTAGGAGAAAATCAAGAATCATGCTGGCTTCTTGGAGATAGTGGATATCCCTTGCAGCCCTACCTAATGACCCCATTTGTCAATCCACCTGAGGGGGGTCCTGAAAGGGCTTACAATACTGCACATATTGCTGCAAGGAATTGTGTAGAAAGGTGCATAGGTGTCCTAAAAATGCGGTTTAGGTGCCTCTTGAAAGAAAGATCTGCACGCTATAATCCAAGATTCATGTGTGATGTCATTCAAGTTTGTGCAGTGCTGCACAATATGTGCATTGAAGAAAATATTCCTTTTGAAGATGCTATTTTCAATGAAGATTTTCCAGCTGCTGCAGTTCCCCAGAATATCCCTAATCCACAACAAGGAATTCAGGCTAGGAATATCATTGTCAATAGATATTTTAGATAGAATTCATGTTGAGTATTAGAGTTGAAATTGTTTAAACTCACTTAACATTAGAAGTTTGGTATTTTTGGAAATATAAATAAATTTCAAGTATTTCATTTTTTTTTAGTATAATTTCAAGTCTCATAATCAGTCTTAAATAATTGAAAAACACAAACATAACATTGAGTTGGATATATCCCTCTAAAATAAAAATAAAAAATATATTCTTCACCTACTGAACAGTTCCTTAAATATAATGTACTAGGTACCTCATTGGTATATCATAACAAATAATGACTTATATTATCACAACCCTGAATAATCCTGCACATTGCGTTCAAACTACATTCAAACTACTTATTTGGCTTTAGTACAGCTTCTGTCAGCCTATCAATACTAGCAGATATTTTACCTAGTCCTTGGTTCACTACATTTTTAATGTCTTTCAATACTGAGATTGTTTCTGCATAAGCTTCATCTTGAAGGGTCTTCCGCTTTTTATTTGCTGGTTGCACAGAGTAATCATGATCAACACCAACATATTCGTGAGGGATCTTTAGGGGATGAGTTTTAATTGGTCTTGCCTGGGGTCCTGCACTTGTGGATGGTTGGTCTAATGGCTCACCAACAATACTTTTTTCTCTCTGAACAATATTGCTCTAAAAAAATAATAATATAGGTACCATGAATGATGAAAGTGATTTGTAATGAAAGACAAAGATGCTAGTTACATACTAACCACAGCCACTTCCGAACAACCTGTGCCTTTGTAAAAGCTTTCTCCCAAAATTTTCAAGGCCCTTTGTTCAAAATTACTCAGTGGTGAGGTATCTGAAGGGCCTCCTCCTGTTTTAAATATATCCACTTGGATAGTGCCAGCTTTCTTTTTCAGTAAGTACTTGAAGTCAGTCCAACTCTGGGAAAAAATATTGATAAGTATACATAACACTTCACAGATCTACCTTGCTATATCTTACTTTTTGCCATTTTTCTGGAGTTCTCTCTCCAAGTCCCAATGAATTCAACTCTTGGCTAAGTCTCAGCCATAATTTTTTATTCATTTCCCGACCATTAGGCCCAGAAAAACGTCCTGTGGCCATATTACTATGCTCTTCTAAGAACGAAATCAGTATTTCCCAGTGGGCATCTTTGAGTTTGAAAGCCATCACTTATCTATTAATTTCAAGATCACAAATAATAATGAATAAAAAATAATATTCAAGAAGCAAAGATATCCTAACCTGAAATTTTCAGATGGAAAGAAACGATATGATGAAAGATAAGGATAGATTGTCTAAATGCATCAACTCGACTCCTCTTGAGCTATCGAGTAGTCGTATCGAGTTAACACGATTCATTCGAGAAACAGAATACCAAATATCGAAGAAAGATGGCCGATTCGACTCGATTCGTGAAATAGAATCTCCCTGCTGGTTCAAATATTCAAAAATACTAACAACTGTCACTTCAATACATGCGCCGGCGTACATATCATACACGAAGTGTACGAAAGTACTACAAGGGCAAAAGAAAGGGCCTATTACATCATGAGTTACTCGCGGGGTGCGATCGAGGCAACCTTCCTCTACAAAATAATCGTCAGTTCTACCAACCTTGGGAACAAAAATAATGTTAGCCCTCATTGCACGAATTCAATCTAACCTGAAATGAGGCATCTAGAGACAGGACGCAAAAGGACAGGGCGCAACAAATTATCCGTGTGGAAACGAGTTACAGAAAATTTTCTGGCCGATCCTGGAAGAAAACATTGAATTAGCGAATCACTATAAGCCACAACAGTAAATGCCTGCATAGTATTTTTCAACTAATCACTTTGAGAAAAATAGAGAGGAAGGATTATTTCACCACAAGGATTATTTGTTGAATGATTTGTTGTATATATAATATACTATTGCACGATGCATCATTTCAGGTAAGATTGAGTTCGTGCTATGCACTTTCTGGTATGAAAATGAATGTCATGTCATTTATATTGCCAATTTCTGGAACAAAATATAATTATTATATCCAAACATTTTCTCAACTTTATCTACGAATATATATGCCACACATGATTTGTTACCGCTAAAATCCAAAGAAAGGTACGAAATTACCTATATAGGTATCAAAAATTTATGGATTGGCGACACAAGCATAATGATTGCGATGTTTTTTATTCAATGAAAGAAAATGAATGGGCGTAGAAAAAGTATAGTACGAGGCTTATTCGTGCATAAACTTTTTCATTTCGTGCGTAATGGGTTTACTATTACAACTCTTGTTAGGTACGTGATATACTATTCTCATATAGCCTTATGTAATTGGGTAAAATTCGAAATTTTATATGATTTTATTGGCTTGTATTACGGATAATCAGGATTCAACAAGGCGAAAGAACTGAAACCCATTAATATTTTCCGCGAATAAAAAAATCCATTTTTTTTTTAACTACCCTTTACCTATTGAAAAGGAATATTCTCAGATATATTATAAACATGAAAAAATGGATACATTTGAATAAATACATTGAGAATTCGCATTCTCTATGTGATGAAATTATTAATTCTTTCTCGGCATATTCAACAGAAAACAACTACTTTCCTGGCTATATGCCACGACGAACATTGAATTATATCAATTGAACATACACGATAGGAATTTGAGCATAAAATGAATATCGTCTGAAATTGAGAATTGACATTCTCTTCCAGAATCGGATGAATACTATGATGAATATAACGATATAAAAAATATATTACTTACCAAATTGGTATGAAAATTGGAATGTATGGGAGAAATATACTAGTATACATACTCTGTTCTTGTTGAGTCGTGAATTTATCAAAAATCATCCGTATCCATGATGTTTGGGATATATGCACATCTCTTTCACATAGGTTAGATGATTTTGATTCGAATAAAATTCATTTCGAGTTTCAAACTCTCCTCAGTAACCTGAAGTCCAGTCATTCCTTCAGCCATTCTTCATTTAATACACAATTTTCACATTTCTATAATAATATAACTAAAACTATAGTGGAACTGACATCTATCTGAGAATGAAAATTTGTTGACTTATCTCCAGTCATGTGGGTGGCAATTGTTTTAGATGTATGACAAACTGACATTTATCATACAGGGCGTGGAAAGAAATTCTGAATTGAGAAAAACCCAATCACGAATCTGCGATTGAAGGTCTATAAAAATAACAAGTTTCCATCGTTCAAGTTTGAACCCCTTGATTGGGTATGAAAGTATTGAAAAGGAATATTCTCAGATATATTATAAACATGAAAAAATGGATACATTTGAATAAATACATTGAATATGCCGAGAAAGAATTAATAATTTCATCACATAGAGAATGCGAATTCTCAATGTATTTATTCAAATGTATCCATTTTTTCATGTTTATAATATATCTGAGAATATTCCTTTTCAATACTTTCATACCCAATCAAGGGGTTCAAACTTGAACGATGGAAACTTGTTATTTTTATAGACCTTCAATCGCAGATTCGTGATTGGGTTTTTCTCAATTCAGAATTTCTTTCCACGCCCTGTATGATAAATGTCAGTTTGTCATACATCTAAAACAATTACCCTTTACCTCCCAAACGCACAGGACGATTTTTTGATAACGATTTCATGTGAAAAAAATCGTCATGTTTCATTCCTCTTAATCTGCCTTAGGTATGAAGAGTTAGGGTTTTTCAGTTTCGGGAGAACCGGTAATGAAGTCATCTTCAAGAATATATTTGGTATGTACCTATATCAATATCACAGAAGATAAGTTTTATGCCATTTTTCCGCACGTTTACGTTCTCAGCGTATATGCAGAATGCCTATAATATATGATTCAATAATCCTTTCTTTTCGTGTAGGTTCTGTTTAGATATTTGATTTCGATAGCTGATGATAGACATACCCGAATGTACCTAATTGGTTGGAATGTCTTCTTCCAGGGTTGCCAACGGTACGGCTCTGCCCGTAGGTACTCTTCACGGTATTTTTTCCCGAAGTACAGTGTTTTTCCAGTCTTCCTGGCTCTATATGAATTGTGTCATTCCGAAACCATTGGACAGGAATTTTATGCCGTTTTTTATTCTTCACAATGGTGCGAACTTTTTTCGCACTCAACGTTATTTGTCTTTGTTTTTCATGTGTGAGTAAAATGGATAAGTATATAGGTAAAGTATATCAAGTTTGGATATTTTTTCCCACTCAACAACACACAGAACCATATCCATCTTCAATTCGTTGATAATTATTTCAAAAAGTTGCATATACATATAGGGTATAGGTCTAAACCAAAAAATCAAATCCTCGCTCATATTTCTTTGAAGGTTCAACAGAATCAGCTCAAACTCTGCTGATATAGAGATTCAAACTCATAAGGCCGGACAGAATCACGTTTTTGATGAAATATCAAATATCATCACGATCGAACTAGGAAATATTCGGTCGTACTTTGTTTCTATATGTGGTCGTACGTCCTGTACGTCGAATATTGAAAATTCCAATGCATGCGACGGTCTGAAAAGTACATGTTATTATGAACAGTTAGACATCAACAATATTCTTGAATAATGTTGTCAGGATGATCATAGAATATTCTCATCCTATACATAATATTCTATGAATATTCTGACAAGGTTCAGATATACTCATTTTACAATATCGAAGAATGTTTTTAAAATGATCATAGAATATTCTTATCCTGCAGCGAATATCCTATGAATATTCAATTTGACATATTCTCAGAATATTTTTGAATATTCTGAAGATATAACTACCTATTCTTTTTGAATATTCTGAGAATATTCAGAATCGTATCGAAATATATGATTTTGATATCCCCTATATTCTTGTTACAATATTCATATTATTCACTCTGACACACCTTATTTATTATCTACTCTCAATGCTCATTACCCCGATATATAATTCTGTGTTGTCATCTTGCTATTTATTTAATTCATCAAAAAGCTGCGTGGCGAAGTGGATTAGGTTTCAGATTCGTCAAAATTCAATTACAAGATTTTCAATCTGATCTCTCTCTCTGGTCATCTCAACCAGTGCAAGCTTTCTTCAATTCTATTCATTATTCTTCATTATTCTTCAATATACTAGGAATATTCACAGAAACAATTAAAACAGTCCATTTGCAATGTTCATAGAACGTCCCTAGAATATTTATATCATATTGTGAGAATATTCTGAGAATATTCGGATATTCTCGAAGAATATCCTATGAACATTATATAAATGACGTTGTGCTATCTGGATGATTGATTTTCATAATATCCAAATCAGCATGTTTATGCCACCAAAATTAGTTCTCATCAACAATTTTGTATAATTTTTTCGAATTCATAAAAACTCATCATGAGTGATTTATAATAATTGACGGAGCTGTAAGAACCGTTCTACTCCAACATACAAGGTGTATTATATCTCACAATGATAAAAAATTACTTTCCTACTTTCTAGCGTGGCGTCAGCTCACTGTGTTCACTGGCGTACTAATTTAGACTTTCAATGATGTCCTCTCTTTCTGGATCCCGTGAAAATTTTCGCCGAACGAATGCGCATGCGTCCATGTTGTATCACGTGATTCATTCTGATCAATGAACTGGTGAGGTTTGGCCGTTTGGGAATGCTTCGAAAGTTTTAGACTCTATCGTCGGTTACCATTTGAGTAGTTGGCAACCCTGTCTCCAAACATTTAGGATTACAAAATTCTCCCTATCGCGGTGTTCGTCCAAACGGCCCAACGAAAATACCCTGCACTGCACTAGCGCTCGAACGTGAACATCATTATCATTATTATCATTTACTATTCCAGATTTATTGGGATTTTCTCTCCTCGTTTCTATAAAATGAAAATATGAATATTATTTCAATATACGTGTAGTAAGGACGAATCAGATAGTTTGCCCCAAAATGTCACTTCGTTTAAAGAATTTCCCTATCAGAGAGCCTAAAAGAAAAATGTATTAGAACATGATATTCACTACGGAAATCCGAGAATGAAAATGGTAAATTCAAGATTGATAAATGAGAACATCCTGTAGCTCATTTGATTCCTAGTCAGCCGAAGAACGTCTTAATGACGTCTTTAAGACGTACATATTACGCCCAAGAGACGTCATTGAGTCGTCTTCAAGACGTACATTTTCCAGTGATGTGTACGTCTTCAAGACGTCTTTTTTAGGTCTCTTTGGTCAATGACCCTAAATAGATCTTTCAAATTACGGAGAAATCACATAATTTCCGTTGATTTTCACCTGTATACTGAAGCTAGCAAGACAAGCGAAAAAAAAGGGAAATAAACGACTTCAGCAACCGATAGAATCAAGCGGTCACCGATCCAAGTACTAACCGCGCTCGTTGTTGCTAGACTCCGATGATTAGACCAAAGAGGAGCTCTTCTTTGATTAGACCATATCCACTTTTTCTGTTACTCTGTTCATTGTTCTTTTCATTACTCAACCATGTCCTGATGTCTGTTTGTAATCAAAACTTGCAAGTTAAATTTGACCCACTTCAAATCGTCCAATTGATTTGAATCAGAAGTGGTATCGAGGGTTTTTTGGAGTTGGAGATTATTATTCTCTCATCCAAATTTGAAAATTCAAGATAGCATCTCCTTTACATGGCATATTGCCAACGTCACCAATAGAAGGGGTCAAGTAAAATTTTTTGAAAATATTCGGTTATGTCATGGAAGAAGATGTTATATGCATATGTAACTTGCCTCGTCAGGATTTGCCTCTATTCTTCATACCTGGGCAAATACACAGAAGAAGGATGGGCCATGTTACATTATCATTGACTCTATGGAAGATGGAGCTATGTGCCCATTATCTTCATGTCAGGAAATTGGAGGAGGTTTTATGTAGGTATGCATGAATCCATATGTCACAAAAAAAATTTATGATTGCAAAATGCCGTAAATCATGAAGAATCATTCAAAAAATATTCCTCACAATGGTACAAATAACATTATTGAACTAGCTTCCATGAAAAAATGCCAGCTAACTTTACTAGAATCCATTTTTCTCACAAACTCATATTTGTGACATAACTCCTTCTTCCACTTGCCCCCTCAATTGTCACTGAGAAATGAGAAGTGTCAAGACAAATACGAATTTGCTATTCAAATATCATCTATTTTTGTGTTGAAAAAGGGAGCAGATTCGTTCCTGAAACGTCTAAAGCCGAGTGAAAATTTGATATTTTTTCGATATACCATTATTTCTCTTCTCCAAAGTTTTTTCAATACAAATTCTCACTGACAAGCTAGTGAATTTTTCTTTTAGGCTCTCTGATAGGGAATTTCTTTAAACCTAGTGACATTTTGAGGCGAATCATCTGATTTGTCCTCACAATACGTATATTGAAATAATAAACATATTTTCATATTATAGAAACGAGGAGAGAGAATCCCAATAAATTTGGAATAATGAATATATCACCTCCTCGATTAACCTACAGACAGTATTATTATCATTATTTTCATGCATCATCATTTCCATTTTATCATTATTATTTTTATTTTCCTTATCATTATACTCTTTATCATTATTATGATATTATCAGTATATTTTTATCGCATTTGTTTATTTTAAGTCGAATCAATATTGTTATGTTTTAATTATTTTTATTTCACATGGAATCTGTATTTGTGTTTTTTGTAATTTTATTAATATATATTTTATTTTCAAGAGTACCTATGTACTTATACCTATTTCTGATTTGTAGGTCCCTAACTGTAATGTAATGAGACCTTTGCGTTTCATTCGGCATAGTTATTCGAATTCATCAATTCCTCATCCTCATCTTAGGCGAACTTTTCGGTTAGGTATATCAAAAGAACGAAAACCCTTCATCAGATGATATCAGTTTCATGCATGCTTATATTACTGATGAATAAATTACTTTACGGCTATTTCATTGAAAATAATGAATTTTTAGGCTTCACACTTTCACGGCACATCATGTATCACTCAAGAATCCCCGAACAAGAAGGAAGCGACAGGTACGTATCGCTGCGTCGCGTACTGCGGTAACACCACTTCGGGTATTTTCGTTCGGTTGTTTGGACGAATACTGTAGCGATAGGGAGAATCTTGTTTCAAGATTTTCCACCGGCCACCAGAGCGTCATACATAACCTAGTATCTGTCCGTGTTTGGTGTGTGTTTCCTTGTAAGATTGTTTCCCGCTTCAGCTCCAAAGAGAAGAGCAATTTCAGGAGTTTCTGACAATTAATACTCATTTAGGTCTCATGAAGTATACTAGACTTCCATATGGTGTATCATTAGCTCCTGCATTTGCTCTTGAAAGTGTCGCATCTATTCTAAATCGATTGAATGAATGTAATATTGAAATAAACGAAACAAAATGTAAGTTCTTCCAATCTGAAGTAGAATTTTTAGGATACTCAATTTCTAAAGTAGGCTTGAAACCTCTGGAGTAAAAAATTGAAGCCATTTCTAAAGCTCAACCTGAGAACATCACACAACTAAAACCATTTCTAGGAATGTTGAATTTTTACTCATAATGTATTCCAATGTTATCTACTGAATTAGTTCCACTATATCAGTTATTAAAAAAAGATCAACCTTTCATTTGAAGCAAAGAATGCCATGATGCATTTATTAAAAGTAAACAACTACTAAGTACTTGTACCACTTTGAGTCATTACAACCCAAACAACAAAATAGTTATCACTGCTGATAGTAGTGCATATGGCATTGGAGCGGTAATGAGCCAGGTTATTAACAATTAATGAACTGAGACCCGTTATGTTTGCATCATGCACTTTAAACCAAGCCGAGAGAAACTATACTCAGGTACATAAAGAAGCCTTAGCTTTGATATTCGCGGTAAAAAGATTTCATAAGTTTATTTATGGTCAGAAGTTCACTCTTATTACTGATCATTTACCTCTCAAAACCATTTTTGGTAATAGAAATGGAATTCTCACCATGGCTCATGCACGACTACAGAGATGGGCTATCATACTGTCAACTTATGAATACAACATAGTTTATAAAAAGGGAACAGATATTGCAAATGCAGACTGTTTGAGTCGGTTACCACTACCTCACCGAAACTCTGTTGTAGAGGAAGTTTTATCTTTTACATCATTTCAAAATTTACCTTTAACTGCGGAAAACATTTTAAGAGAAACTCAGAGAGATCCAACACTAGTAAGAGTACTTAAGCATGGATGGCCATCTGAGATCTCTGATGAAAATATAAAACCATATATTTTGAGACGCAATGAACTAGGGATTGAAAATGGTTGTCTGACTTGGGGTTGTCGTGTTATCATTCCTCCAGTACTGAGAAATGGAATATTGGCTTTATTGCATGATCAACACCCAGGAATTGTCAGGATGAAGCTTAGGGCTGGAAGTGATATTTGGTGGCCAAAAATTGACCAAGAAATTGAAATGATGATAGAGAACTGCGAACCATGTTAAATTTATGCATCAAGCAAGGAAGAAATCAAGTTGATACCATGGCCTACGAGTTCGAAAAATTGGAATAGAATCCATATTGATTTTTTGAAAATTGAGAGTGCTGATATTCTTCTTATAGTAGATTCTACATCAAAATGGGTTGGTGCTTATATAATGAAATCCGGTACAAACGCTCAAAAAACTATAGAAAATCTTCGCAATTCTTTTGCAATTTTTGGGTTGCCAGAAACTTTAGTTTCCGACAATGGCCCTCCATTTTCTAGAGGAGAGTTTCAAGTTTCTTGCAGGGCAAAAGGAATTCACTTGATGCACTCTCCGCCATACCACCCAAGATCAAACGGGTTAGTTGAGAAAAATGTTAGCACACTAAAGAATAATCTAGAAAATCAGCTATTGGATAATACTCAAAATAGCTTGAACTTAACATTACAACACAGATTAGACAATTTTTTATTTAATTATAGAAACACACCTACATCTTCTACACAGAAATGTCTATCTCAAATAATGTTTATACAAGCTCCAAGAACAAAGATAACTATGCTAAAACAATGCAATTTGGAGAAAAAAAGAGAAATACAGAATCAGGATCGAATTTTGAAAAGGGACAATAGTAAAAGACGAGAACTACAGTTCTTCACAGAAGGAGAAATAGTCTTGGTTTATGTAGATCAAGAAAGAAAATGGGTACGAGGCAAAGTTGTGAGAGTGATAAGTAGTTGCACTTATTTAGTCCTGTGTTCTGGAAGATTAAGATTTCTTCATGCAGATAATATGAGATCTACAGTGCTAGGAATGACGAGCAATTTCTATCCGTCACTCAATGTACCATCATCATTGACAGAAGTGAACATGCCACAAAAATAAAGTGAAGACATCAGTTTGAGACCAGAAATAATAGAAGGGCCCAGATAGGATCAGACTTCCTTGACTGAAACAATTATTTATACTAGTCCTAAAAATGTTCCTTCTCCTAATAGAGCCTCACTCGAACCACCCCTCCGTCGATCATCTAGGAATATAAAAAACCCAGTAAGGTTGAATTTGTAAATTTGTAATAGGGTACCATTTAGAAAAAGTTATTTAAAACTCCCCACTATATTGTTCAAGCTTACAAGGGAGGAATGTTGTAATAATTGTGTTCTGTGAACTGGCGATAGGATTTCATGTATTGATGTTCCATGTTTCTTATGTTAGGAATTAGGATAGACGTTATAGTCGGGGCATTAGACACTGAAATGTCGAGTTTGAGAGATGTTGTGAAATGTCGTCTACTGTAAAACTGAATAAAGCTGTGAATAATAAATAAGTCGGTGATTTATTCAGTCCGTCCAAAGTAGATATACAACAATAAGTAGGTAGGTATATCGGTGAACTGAATAAAAAAGCAATGAATTGCCTAGATTTTTTGGTTCTGTCTCATGGTCAACTGATATACCCTATAATAAATCAATGCAATGTTTTCTTTGTGTATATTTACGTCATTGCGTCTCATTGTAGTTATTTGTACGTGAGAGTTGATGATAGACCGACCCGAATGTAATTGGTCCGCATTATCTTCAGGGTTGGATTGGCCTTGCATTCGCCCATATAATTATTTTTTGGCTCCTAATCAGTACTTGCATGACGATGCGTATATTATGGAGTGTTAGGTAGATTCATTTCATCACGTTACAATTTAGGTCATTATTAGGTAGCTTGAATGAGTAGTAGTTTTGGAAAAATCACAATATTTAGAAAATCGGTTGAAATTCACTTTGAAATCATAGAGAACAGCTGAATCATAAAAAGTTTGGAAAAGAAATTCGTTAAGTTATACAAACACAAAAATCATCATGCATTATATAATTTCTGATGGAAACACTACATCAGTGAGACAGAAATGGGCTGAATGAAATTATACAAGTAGGTATTACACTGAATACTAGGATTACATAAATGTCATTATAGAATTTTGATAGCAGAGGTAATGTATTCACCAATACCATTAAAACATTTTTCCATACAGAAATCTATGACAGCCTCAAATTAGCCAATCGACATGCACCTTAGTACTGCTGGTATATAGAGCATTGTGAAGAGGAGAATTGAAGGAGTCATTCTCTATTCGGAAGTGCTTGCAAAAAGTTGGATCTATAATCCCCTGGAGGAACTGTGAACAATAAGGGGGGACAAATATCGGTGGATCATTTCCTTGAAGGTGGACAGATCGTAAGTTGCAGGAAATGCATTCGTGGACAAAGAATTCCGAGGTGAAGATGTCTTGCAAAAGAAGAAGTTATTGAATCGTGAATGTTCTATAGATGTTCTAATTTCGACTGCATATGGGTGTGAAACTAGAGCCAGCCGTGTTTGGTGAACAAAGCTCATTCCATGATCTCCGCAACGTTTCTCCGATGTTGTAATAAGTTAAACAGTGATTTTGTCAGAGTTGGCGGGTCATTGGTGAGCCTGATGGCTCTTCTTTGAACGGACTCCAGCAACCTCAGGGAGTTTTTTGGAGCTGATCACAGTACCCAATAGATGGTCGAATCTGGGCTATGTAGAGTGTCAGAAGCTGTTAAGGTGGAATACTTCCTGGTGCGAAAGAGCAATCCCAGATTCTGAGAGGCAGCTCTGGCTATATATTACTTATATTGCCGCCAACATGGTCATGCCAAGATGAACTTCCAGATATCGTGATATAATAATAATAATAATAACTTAATTCACCGCAAAAAAATAATAACAATCATACAATCAAAACATATTATTAGATTTCTGAAGAAATATTGAGAAGTTCATTTCACCATAAATGTAAAACAGTTTATGTATCAGATATACAATGATAATATCATTACAAACGAGATTTACAGGTAGAATAAATTCAGAAAACACCTAGAGATTAGACCTTAGAAATTTGAGTTACTGTATTTAGCTCCGATTCTATATAGTTGAATGTATGTACATAACATAACATATGGTAACATGACTATAATAATACTAACAATAAAATATGACGATTATATGACAAGAAAACAGAAAATACAAAATGTGAAATAACATTTGTGAAAAAATAAGAAAAATAATTAATAAGTATTTAATATATTCATAGGAAGATACTTCATTAGATCTGGTAGGTACCTATTATTTACATCTACGAATTGATGTATTTGAGTTCTTGTGAACGTTTACATCCAAATTCTGATTTTTTTTTGAATATTGATTTTGAGTATATGTCTTTGATTTCAGTTGGTATCAAATCATAAAGTTTCTCTCTTTGAATTTATCCTATATCTGGTATTGTATTCATGGAATATAGGAATGAGATTATTGCTGTGTGAATATTGGCGCACAATGATTTCTAGAAAAAAACAGCTGTCTTGTGTCCTTCAGATCAGTTTCCAAGTACAGTTTATGAGAAGGATAAGTGTAATCTTCTTTATACATTACTTCAATTATGTATTTTTGTAAGACTTCTAGTAGTTTGATATAGATATTTGATGCACCTCCCCAAGCAACAATTCCGTATTTGAGATGGCTCTCCACCAATGAGAAATATAATGTGCGCATTTGACTTGTGGTAAGGATGCTAGATAAATATTTGAACTTTGATAATGTATATCTGAGTTTTTCCATCACGTTGTCGATGTGGATATTCCATTTCAGATTGCAATCTATGAAGATTCCCAAATATTCAATCGATTTTTCAGATTTTATGTGAATGATGATGTTACTTTTGTTCACAGAAAGGATATCATAATCGGGTAAGCCATTTGAATATGATGCGAACGGAATCAATTAAGTTTTTCCAATATTCATTGTGGAATTAGGGATTGCTTAATTTCCGCAACAACATACATCGCCAATGAGTTGTCAGGATATTACATTGTGGATACATTTTAGTTACCATACAGAGGAAATACGGAACTTCTGACTGTGGCATAAACTTGAAAGTCAATATAACATTGATGCGATTGGATTTGAACTCCGATTGAAGCTCTATAGTAACTGAATCCAGGAAGTATTATATGTATCACAATGTGACATTCTGTTGAATGTTGATTTGTTGATAAGAAATATATCTGAATATTGAATGCTTGGTTGCATTCCTTTGAATGTTTTTTATTACTCCTTCGACCATCAATATTGATATATCATTCAGTGTGTCCCACTTACCATGCTCACCATGGGTATCTTGATAACGGAGAGATACGAGGTCGGTTAAATGACACCAAATGTGGAGTTTGCCAAGGCCAACTATACTGTGAAAAAATATGTTGATGAAATCTATTCGTTTTCGTTTTATACGCAAAAAACAGATTTTGGTCATTTTCATGTCTCCTCCGTAACTTCTCTATTCATGAAAATATTCAAATAGAAATTTCACATTCTTAGGGCAGTTTTTCAAAGTGATTTCGAGAAGAATATGAAATTTATACCAACTCTTCTAGAATTTAAGATATCAGCACCAACTTTAGTTTTTCAAATGAAGGTCATAGCTCACTATACCTCAGTTACAAATTACTTTTTTTTCTCTTACAGATGATATGTCGCAGTAATAGTTTTGTGTTGATAACAACGGAGTAATCGTCATTTATACAAAAACAAAAAATTATTTGGAAGCCGCCATCTTGAATTTATTAATTTCAACAAAAAAATCATGATCTCCGACCTCAAAAACCCCCACTTACCAATTTTGAAGGGAATCGGACCATATCTTGTCCGCCATCAATTAAAAAAAATGGCTGCTCCAAGATGACTGTTACTTCGCAGGTTGACAAAATCACTGCCATTCAAATTCTCACTCATTATTAATTTTTATTTACAATTTCACCTTAATTTTGATAAAGCTTTCATTTTCTGACAACCAAGTCGAATTTCCTTTCAGTTTGTTCGACAAGGAACTCCTATAGGCTACTTGATATATCAAGATTTCAGTAGTATGCCTAATAAATATCATCATTGTGGAAATGAAAATCTGAATCAATGAAAGATGTTGATATTTCAGTGTTAGTTGAAAAATATATATACCTCGGCTGAGAATGCTATTATATAGCTCACACATTATATCCTTCGGCGCTTCGCGCCTCTGGATATAAAAATGCTTGCAATATAATAGCTCACTTCTCACCCTAGGTGTATAATATACTATTACTAACAAGGTGTATATTACATTTTTTTCACCACTACCAATATATTTCAATCATTATCGTTTTGTGAAACTGAAATATAATCCTATTATCACTATGAAAGCACTTCTCTTCAATTCTAATTGAATTCTTATCGCCATGACCATGACAGCATATGTCAAGTCGTTATTGATAAATACCTACTGGATTCGAGTTCCATTCTTGCGGATCTCGCATTAGAACAGCGAATCCAGGTTAATTTTAAGAGAGCTGTCATTATTGATCAGTACTTAATAAAATGACGAAGATTCTCTTGGTAGTAAAAACACACTTAACACCTCGAAATGGAGTTAATAATGGTAGTGGAAAAACGTTCATATTGGATCGATAAAAATCAAAAACCGATTCCTAGAATTCAACCTTGAAATACATTTAGGTAAATCTCTTTCAAAATAAACGTACCATTTTGGCTATCTCTTCTAATTGAGAAAAAAAAACAGAATTCACTTAATCCATAGTTGATTCATGACTGGTTCCGTTTCTGACTTACAATTAAGTTTCAGACTGATAATTAACAAAATTACTCCAGTGAACACTAGATCGAGAAATGAACAATTTTCCTTGAATATTCATTTGATAGTTGGCCTAATACATCAGTTAGTATCGAAGATTTAAAGACCACTATCGAAAACATTCCTATGGTGAGCATAATGACTGGACAACCTGTATATATTTAAACAAGCTGCATTTCCTCCCCTTATTTACCCCCACTTTTATCCAATGATGTCGATCTATTCAAGATAGAGTCTGTCTATTCAGGGAGAGGTCTGTCTATCCTGGCTAAGTCTGTCTATTGTACCCAACCCTATAAAGAAATGTCGGTGTTTCATCCCAACGAAGTACATATATATATATATATATATATATATATATAGATATGTTTTCGATACAAGACGAGATCATTTGGTGATATAAGCGGAACAAGTGGAGATCCGTTTCGACAAGCCGAGATCCGAAACGGATCTCGACTTGTTTCTATGTGTATATCATCTTAGTTACGTTATCCTAGGTCATAGGAGGGGGTACACAAATTTTAGTCCGGATCTCCATTTGACCATTTTTGTCAATTTTCATACACTCGTAGTTCTACCTAGCGCTCTGAAGGGGGCGCTGCGCTGTGCGCCTTGTTTATGATATTTACTCGACAATATGAGATCCAGTATATTTGGCAACGTCGCATCAGAGATCTCTCAATCTCTCAACTGAGTCAGTGTTGTATTATGAATTTGAGCTTCATTTTGTTAGTCTATTTCGGCGGCAAATTCAATATTTTCAGAATGTGTTCCTTATGTTGGTATATTAATTCACATGTTACCTTTATTCCGAATCTGATGATAATCACGTACGAGTACATCGGAGGCAATATATTATTCATTTAGCTCTTCGTAATTCAATTACAACCTGGTTGTAAAAGTTGAAGAGTACAGTATATTGTTTAACGATCACGGAATATCGTCGGAATATCGTCATTTCCCACAATAAAGTTTGCAACATGAGCCTTAGGCGAATTCTACAATCATTCGAGGGGGAAATCAGCATTCCGTGCGAGTTATGCACTATAATTTTTCTACGGCTGTAACAGGCAACAGCGACAGTTTGGATTTTTTCGTCTTGTAGTTATCTGATTTTCTCTCAAGTAATGCTTCATCTATCAGACAGAGCTGTCGCATTGCTTGTGATTTCACATTTCATGGGCGATGAGATTTTTTTGAAATAATATCACAATGGGAACATTGTGATATCAGATACGGAAATAAAATTGATAACATACAAAGTACCTCAAAAATGTATCGAACACAGTGATACAAGATCCATTTTGTGTTATTGCCGTAGAAAATAGTATATTGTTTAACGAGCACGGAATGATAATGATTTCCCACAAGAATGAAGTTTGCAGTATGAGCCTTAGGCGAATGCTGCTATCATTCGTGTGGGAAATTATAGCATTCCGTGCGAGTCATTCACAATACTTTTTCTACGGCTGTAACAGAAAACAGCAAACTTTTTCCATTCTTTGGCTTGTGAAGCTATCTGATTTTTTCATTAGTAATGCTCATCTATCTGACATAACTAGCATTGCTTGAACTTTGACATGCCATATGGGAGATGAGATTTTCTTGAAATATAATAACACAATGAAGTCATTGTGAAATCCAATACGAAAATAAAATTGATGACATACAAAATACTTCATTGATTTATCGAATACAGTTAAACAAGAGTAATTTTGTGTTATAGCCGTAAAAAATAGTATATTGTTTAACGAGCATGGAATGATCGTGATTTTCCACGAGAATGAAGCATGAGCCCTAGGTGAATGCTGAAATCATTCGAGTGGGAAATTAGCACTCCGTGCGAGTTATACACTATAATTTTTCTACGGCTGTAACAGATAACAGCAAAATTTTGGATTTCTTCGTTTGTAGCCATCTGATTTGTTCATAAGTAATGCTCATCTATGTATATATGACAGAACTGTCATTACTTGAACTTTGACTTGCCATGGCAGATTAGATTTTTTTGAAATAATAACATAATGAAGTCATTGTAATATCCAATACGAAAATAAAATTGATAACATACAAAGTACCCCATTGATTTATCGAACACAGTAAAACAAGAGTAATTTTGTGTTATAGCCGTAGAAAAAAGTATCTTATTATTTTATATGGAAGTAATGTGTTGGTAGGTACTTTTGTGACGTGTCTGTATGTTTCATTAAATGAACGAGCGTCATCAAATTACATATCATTGAACTCGTGATTGTGGAATAGGATGTTTGGTAGAACTACACTCCTGTCACAGTGTTTGCCGTCAAACTCCTCCAATTTCCAATAGTACCGAAACGGCTTGCCGATTCTTGGGAAAATTTGTGTGCATCTTTGGTAGGTCTGAGAATCGGTCGTGATGGTAGTTCACCTAAAGCAAGTGCGGAAATACACTTTACGCACGTGTTTGGTACACTATTTTTACTACTAGCGAGCGGAAAAAAATCAAATTTCTCCTTTCTGCACTGCATTTGAGTGTTGAGAGTTTTTTCCGCACTATCGCGGACAAGTGACTCTGACAGCACTAATATGCGTGCGAAAAATATGATTTCTGCGCACGATAGTAAAGAACTATTTTATTAATTGGAAAATTGAAGATGGCGGATCCAATATGGCGGACGAGTTTTGTCATCATGATTCGATTCTATTCAAAATTGGTATCTGGGGATTTCTGGGGTCGGATATAATGATTCCTCCGTCAAAATTAGGAAATTCAAGATGGCGGATACAATATGGCGGATCCAATATGGCGGACGAGTGTTGTACCATGATCCGATTTTATTGAAAATTGGTTTCTGGTGGTTTTTGGGGTCGGAGATTATGGTTCCTTTGTCGAAATCAAGATGGCGGATCCAATATGGCGGACAAGTTTTGTGATGATGATCTGATAAGATTCAAAATTGGAATCAGGGGGTTTTCTGGATTAGAAATTATGATTCCTTCGTCAAAATTAGGAAATTCATGTGTGTGGGAGTTTTCGGAGTCGGAGATTACGATTATTCCGTAAAATTCGGGTGCTTCAAGATGGCACATCCAATATGGCGGACAAGTTTTGTAATTATGATCCGATTCTATTCGAAATTGGTATCTGGGCGTGTTCAGGGTCGGAGATTATGATTCCCTCGTTGAAATTTGGAAATACGAGATGGCGAATTTAATATGACGGACGAGTTTTGTAATTATGATCCGATACGATTCGAAATTGTGATCTGGAGGTTTTTGGGGTCGAAAATTATTAATCTTTAGTCAGAATTAAAGAATTCAAGATGGCGGATCTAATATGGCGAACTAGTTTTGTAGTTATGATCCGATTCTATCAAAATTTTGTTTGTGGGAGTTTTTGGAGTCAGTGATGATGATTATTCTGTAAAAATCATGGAATTCAAAATGGCAGATCCAATATGGCGGACGAGTCAAAATTGGTACATGGGGGTTGTCAGGGTCGGAGATTATGAATTTCTTGGTCGAAATTAGGAAATTCAAAATTGCGGATCCAATTTGGCGGACGAGTTTTGTGATTATGATCCGATTCTATTCAAATTGTTTGTGTGGGAGTTTTTGAAGTCAGAAATCACGATTATTCCCTGGGAATTGGGGAATTCAAGAAGGCGAATCCAATATGGCGAACGAGTTTTGTAGTTATGATCCGATTCTATTCAAGATGTGTATGTAAGAGTTTCCGGAGTTGGAAATCAGGACTATTCCGTGAAAATCGGAAAATTCAAGAATGCAGATCCAATATGGCGGACGAATTTCGTTATTATGATCCGATTCTATTCAAAATTGATATCTGGAGGTGTTCGAGGTCGGAGATTATGATTCTGTCATTGAAATTAGGAAATACGGGATAGCGGATCCGATATGGCGGACGAGTTTTGTAATTACGATCCGATTCTATTCAAAATTGTTATAAGGGGGTTCTTGGGGTCGGAGATTATGTTTGTATCATCAAAATTGGGGAATTCAACTTCACACCATGACAGCTTCTGATGATCTACAAAGCACAGATACGGCCCGTTTCAGAAATATGTTTTTCACATATGAAATTCAGCACCTTAACATATGCTGATACAGCTAGATTCATCTTCGATGCAGAGACTAGTCATCCGTCTGATGGGTGATGCCACACTCACTGATTCTTTGACACTATTGTAACACCATAAGGAAGTCGGTAACCTTACACTTCTTTAATGATACTCTCACGGAAAATGTTCTTCAGAAATTTATTTCACTCGCAAAACCAGTTAGACGTACTCGATGAGCTCAATCAGCACATTTTTTTGTCGTTATCCTCGAAATATACCGAACAATTCTTTATCGGAACTCGTTTGTCAATAGAAAGGCAATTCTTTCGAATTCTTCACAACAGAAAGTATATTCTCAAGAACTTATTATCCTCAGAGGCTCAAAGAAAATTCCAATATCTACCTTCTTCCTCAATTCTTCCTGAGTACGCACGATGGTCCTCGAACATAAAAGAGATTTGCTTTCGTGCGCTCCAAGAGATGAAAAATAGTAAACTCTCCTCAAAATCAGATTGAACGATTTGATTGGTCTGAATGCTAGAAAGTGGAAGATTTTTCATTAAATGATGTGCCACTGTATGAAATTTCAACATGTGTGCGTGATGCAAATATAAAATAGATTCAGAAATATAGATGTTCGTGTCCATTCCTCGAACATCAGATCTGACAACATTGCAGGATCTCATCTTGTGTATTGAATATCAAAATATACATTTTCGGATCTCAACTTGCATGAATTCGTATAGGATCTCTCATTGTTTGAATAGTATCACAAATATTCAAATTGATAAATCTCTTCCCCTCTCTAGGGTTTTGGTTTGAACAAGATGTTTGGCAACTATTTGTGAAATACATACTCAACAAAGTCCTTCTGTTGTGGTGGATCTCGGGTTGTCCATAATTTATTCGGATCTCGATTTGGTACAAAAACATATATATATATATACCCACGGTTCACTTTGGGGAACAGTGGTATAAACATTGTATGTACCGGTATATACTCTGAGTTCCCGAAAATCACCACAAGATGCATTTTGATGGCCTCAATAGGATGTCTTATTACCTGTTCACGGATGTTAGAATGTCTCATTTCCTGGTGAAACGGGCTGGATGAATCGATGATAAAGGCCTCGAGGAGGTCTCTAGGACCTATAATAGTATTCGAAATATTGGCAAACAAGATGAAAGAAAGACTAAGCAAATCAACTGCTGTAATCCACCAGAATACCACCAAGCTATTGAAAAAATCATTCATTCGATCGAATAGGAAAGATCTAATGAACAAAACCACATTTTCGAAATGGTTTTATGGGCGTAGGGCCGGACTTGCTCCAGTAGAATTTCTTCTTTAATACTATCTCTGGCACTTCAATATTTTAGAATGATTATGAGAAAGATCCATTAAACAAAACCACATACTCAAAATGATCATTCCGGAAGTCGTAATAAATGAGTTGTGAAATATTGCTGGACCAAAACCGGCATTGGACAACCGGAAAAATGATACCCGGATAAATCATTCTGAACACGTGGTTTTGTTTTACGTTTTTTCCTCATTGCCATAGTGAAATTTGAAAGGGACGAAAATCGAAACAAGAAAGTTGTGCAATATTTCTGGATCAAGGCCGGCCCTGGACGCCCAGAAAAATAATGCTGAACATCTCGTCCTGTTGAATATATCTTTCTCATCGACATATACTATGACCTAACCTGACCGTGTGGTGGTCGGTTGACCGTGTGGTGGTCGGATTAGAATAACCCCACGGTAAGTCCTGCCTGTCGTAGAAGGCGACTAAAAGGACGCCAATAGGTGGAAGATGGTTAACGCCATCGCCCGGTGCGATACCACCACATCAACCATAGGCACTGTGAAATGGGTATACTTACCCGTGTTTCAGTAGCTGGTTGATGTTCCGGCCAACCCAACCCAACCCAATTTCCTTTTCCTTCCACGCCAACCACCCTTCTTTATACAGAATACGCGATGATGAGTTCTCCTCAAGTAAAATTATCCGGAAGTAAAATACCTCTCCATTCGGATTTCCGGGCGAGAGGTGCTAGAGGGGGTTCACCATCGGCTGAAAAAGTCCTCAAGATAGACCTATGTAACATCCGAGGTCTAAGTAAGAACATCAACGATGTCCATCGACACCTTCAAATTGAAAAGCCAGACATATTGGCTCTTACTGAGACACAGGTCAATTCATCGACCAATACGACCTATCTGCTCTGTCCTGGGTACGAACTCCACACACGTTTCAGATTCAAGGGAGGTCTCTGCCTCTACTCTAAAACGAATCTCTCATGTCAACGAGAAAAAACTTTGGAACCCAATAAGTTTGATGTCATGTGGTTCAAACTCGATAGCCAGAAACAGACCAAATACCTTTGTTGTATCTACTTATCACCAAATGATCCATCCTATGGGGAGCTCTTCGAATTCTTGTCTCTGAAGCTTGACCAAATTCAACAGAACCATCCAGCAGCAGAAATCATCATCATGGGCGATTTCAATGTACACAACACTGCTTGGCTCGTACACTCTAACAGAACGGATGAAGCTGGGCGACAAGCCGAAGCTTTCGCCATCACTCATGGCTTAGAGCAGCTTATCAAAGAACCCACACGAATTCCCGATGCCAATAACCATTCAGCTAACATACTTGACTTATTCCTCACGAATAATTCAGCACCCTACACCATAGATGTACGAGCTCCACTTGGCAATTCTGACCACACACTCATCTCCACAACCTGCCCATTTTTCATTCCATCAACTGCTCCAGCACCCCCACGTCTTATATGGCATTACAATTCTGGAGATTGGGACGGTCTCCGCATGTTTTTCTCCGAGTTTCCTTGGCATAGAGTATGCTTTGACTCTGAGGACCCTTCACAGTGTGCTGCGGAAATATCCGAGATCATCATGCTCGGAATGGAAACATACATACCTCATTTTTCGAAAAGATCATCACCTTCGAAGCCCTGGTTCAACAAAAGCTGTTCTAGAACTGTTGCCTTGAAACAAACAGCCTACCATCGCTGGCGCAAAAACCCTAACCTCGCGACTAGAGCAGAATACGTTGATGCCAGGAATAACTGCAGCCAAACAATAGATGCTTCGAAAGAAACATACAATGCCAAGATCAGATCGAAACTCATAGATTGTCCCAATGGCTCCCGTTCGTTTTGGTCCCTTGCTAAAGCGGTAGGAAGAAATTTCACTAACAGTTCATTTCCACCACTGTCCAAATCCGACGACACATTAGCAACAACATCGCAGGAGAAAGCGAATATTTTTGCAGAAATTTTCGCAGCAAACTCTACTTTAGATTCCCAAGGAAAAGTACCGCCAGACATTCCACCCGTTGAGAGTCGAATGCCCGAAATCGTCTTCCGTCAACGCACTATCAGACGAATTTTGCTTGGTCTCAAAACGAATAAAGCTAACGGTCCTGATGGGATTCCACCCATTATCCTCAAAAAATGTGCACCAGAATTAACACCGATTCTCTGCAAGTTGTTTACCATCTCGTACAGGTCGGGTATTTTTCCATCATGCTGGAAGACAGCTAGAGTCCAACCAATCCCCAAAAAAGGGAACAAGAACCTGCCCAACAACTACAGGCCCATTGCCCTGTTATCGGTAATCTCCAAAGTGATGGAGAAAGCCATCAATATTGAGCTTATCAAATATCTGGAGAGCTCAGGAATCATCAATGATAGACAATACGGCTTTCGCCACCGAAGATCTACTGGAGATCTACTTGCATACGTCACCCATTTATGGCAATCTTCAATAGAAAAACACGGGGAATCTCTAGCTGTCGCGTTGGACATATCGAAAGCATTCGACCGTGTTTGGCACGAAGGACTCCTCCACAAACTACCATCATACGGCTTACCACCTCAGCTATGCCATCTCTTATCGAGTTTTCTTTCAGGCAGATCGCTTCACGTGGTAGTGGACGGTGTATCGTCTGATACCATTGGCATCAATTCCGGCGTTCCACAAGGATCAATTTTGGCACCAACATTATTCCTGCTTCATATCAATGATCTGTTGGGAGTAACAACTTGCCCCATCCACAGCTTTGCAGATGATAGTACCCTCCATACTGCGTTCTCTTCCAGAATTCCCATTTCTTCCCAGGAAACTAAGACCTCACGGCGCAGGCAGGTCAATGCTGTCAATGAAGATCTTGCTGAAATCACAGCCTGGGGAACAAACAACTTAGTTGAATTCAACGCCACCAAAACTCAAGCCTGCATTTTCTCTAGAAAGGCGGAACTCAGTATGCCCGATATTGTAATGTCTGGCTCCACCATCCCCACCAAGCCCACCATATCTATGCTCGGTATTTCCATCAGCAACACTCTTTCATGGGATAATCATGTCAGATCCATCGCAAAAGCTGCTTCCCAAAAACTCGGATTCTTGTTCCGTGCGAGAAGCTACTTTACACCTCAACAGCTTCTCATGATCTACAAAGCGCAGATACGGCCTGTTCTAGAATACTGTTCCCACATATGGGGTTCAGCACCAAAACATACGCTGATGCTCTTAGATTCCATCCAGAGAAGAGCCATTCGCCTGGTGGGTGACGCCACACTCACTCACTCTTTGGCATCATTAGAACACCGTAGAAAGGTCGGCGACCTTTCACTTTTCTATCGATACTTTCACGGGAAATGTTCTTCGGAAATCTCTGCTATCATCCCTTCACTAGCAATACCAATCAGACGAACTAGACAAGCCCAGTCAGCACATCCTTTCGTTGTCAACCTCGAAAGATGTCGAACAGCACTTTATCAAGACTCCTTCATCCATAGAACGGCTAGGCTCTGGAATTCATTGCCTGTGGAAGTGTTCCCAACAACATATAATCTCCAAAAGTTCAAAAAAAATTCCAATACCTACCTCCTGTCCCTATCCTCCCTAGGAACGCACGATGTTCTTTGAACATTATAGGGATTCCCTCTCGTGCGCTCCAAGCGATAAAAAAAAAAAAAAAAAAAAATGTGGAAGTGGCAGATTTCGAATTAAAAAATTTGAAATTGTGCTGGAGCGATTCCGGCCCTGGACGCACAGAAGAATCATTCTTAACATGCGGTTATGTTCATAAAATATTCTACATTGTCATGCTAGAATGTGGATGTGGCAATGATCGTAATAAAATATAGTTGTGAATTGGAGCGAGTCCGACCCTGGACGCACAGAAACATCATTTTGAATATGTCGTTCCGTTTATAATATACTTCTCATCGTGATGCTCAGATATATGTAAGATACAGAGATCGTAATAATAATAGTTGTGGAATATTATTGTAGCGAGTCTGGCCCTGGACGCTCGGAAAAATCATTTCGATCATTATAAATCTGGTTTTGTTTATTCCACATTTTTCTCATCGTCATACTGAATTAAGGAAATGGCAGGAATCATGATGAAGGAGTTCGTGAAATATTTGCTGGAGCGAGTCCGACCCTAGACGCCCAGAATTATTTTGTTCATTATTATTATTCATTGTATTTTCCTCAGTGTCATACTGAAATACGGAAGTAGCAGTGATCGTGATGAAAGAGAAACTATTACCACATCCAGAGTCCACCGACCTTGGACCCGGAAAAATCATTCTCAACAGGTGGTTCTGTTTATCATATCTTGCTCATTGTTGTAATCGAATTTGAATAAAGTGACAAACTGAGAAAGTTGTGAAATATGGTGGACCAAGACCGGCCCTGGAATTCCCGGTGAAACAAGTTTGCTTACTATATCATCGTTATACTGAAATATGGAAGTGGCAGAGATCGTATGTAATAAAAGTTGTAACAATTTTTTGGAGCGAGTCCGACCCTGGATATCGGGAAAAATCATTTCGATCAAGTGGTTTTGCTTATAGAATATCCACGATTGAAATCTAATCAGCAGTGATCGTGATGAAAGAGTTGGAAAATATTGCTAGATGGACCAGAGGAAATATCATTTTGAACATGTGGCTTTGTAAATATTCAATTCAATTCAATTCAATTCAGTTGGCCTGACTGCGCTGCTTATGGCTATCAGTAAATCAGCTGGCTGACCATAGTGAGAGACATCAAAATCATTTTTTTTTCAGATTCTTGTTCATTTATATAATATAGTCATTTTTGTGAATGACACTGTTCATGTTTTGCATCTTTTCGGCTATGATATGTACCGGATAGGACATTTTTCATTCTATTCTTCTTTATATATATGATGTAGTCACTTCTGACAATAAAAGATTAAAAATATTGTTTATCAATTTTCTCATCGATTTTTTCAAATTTTATGTTTGATACATTGCACTTGGTTTCAGTACAATTCAATAGTGATTTCAGTACAATTGGTTTTTTTCTTCTGGCAACACTGGACAGCTATGCTTTATATATAATATAATATAATATGTTGCCATGACTTATGAGGCGGCGAGCAGTGTTGTTCTTGTCATTACTTTTGTAATAGATCTATTACTATTCCACGGAGTTTGTTACGATATTACGATTTGTCATGAATCTATTACTATTTGCTGTTAGCACCAAAATATGTTCAGCGGATAATATGTTCTGCCTGATGGGTCTGTGTTCTATATTCATGTCATAAGTTCTGTGTTACTTCTGCATCATTCTTGTCCAAAACTGTCTCATTTGTGCGATAGGGTTTGACGAGAATGACATTTAAAATGTCGAATGTAAGATTTTTCGAGTCTATTACCTTTAAATACGAATCTGTTACCTTTTTCCAAGGAAATCTATTACGAAAAGCAGAACTGGTCTGGATCCACCATAACCTACCAATATTTCCGGCTATGATTGAACTGATTCTGTGAATGTAAACATGGAACCTGATGGAACCTTTCCAAAACATGGGACAAGGCTCACATTGAGAAAACAAAAAATTTAAGATACCTGTTATATTGATTATTTGTCCACGACTGTTGTACTTCCTCAAGCAATAGGAATTCACAACAGTGAATAATAGCAGTGAATAACCATTATTCACTGGTCTTAAGTTCCTCAATTATATGTTATATCGCGTACACTATAGGAACTCTAGAACAGTGAATTATGGTTATACACTCGCTATATTATTGACTGGTGTGGAAAATGACTACCATTTTGCTTGAGGAAGTACATGTATTATGAATATTTTATTCAACAGTAGTGGATAAATCATATAATTCCATGAATCTGTTATCACTTTTTCACATTCATGACATGTGTTTGTAGGTACTCCTATTTTTTATTCCTACTCTTCATAGTTTTGCTGGGTGTCTCCTATTGACTACAGTTTCACAAACTTCAGAAATCTAGATAGGAAAATCATCCAAATTGAATGTTGAATACCTGAACTTTATTGAATTTATATGTTTTTCTGTTATGATTACTCAACTAGGTAAATGTTCAGTGCAAGGAAGGTTATATCAGGAGACACCCTGTAAGAATATCATAACAGTATCATATGGTGATATAGATCAATGATGAAATATGAAATGAAACAATATGTATAAGTACAAAGGCGTACCCAGGATCTGAACTAGGGGGGGGCAGCTTAGGCAAGGGAACTAGAAACTACCGAGAATCAGTATCAATCACTAGACATGCCATGCTTTAACTGGGACGTTTTTTTTAATCCTAATAAACATAAGTATTTCAATTAACTGTTCTTTGGGTAACTTTGCTCTTATCATGCGATGGGTTTTTTTCGAAATTTTTTTTTTTGGTACTTACGTATTTTTGTCTGAGAAACACGAATTTGATAATGAAAATGTGAACAAACCATTATTCATTGAGATATTTCACTATAAAGTTACAAATTTCACCTTTTTTCCGCCTGTATTCTGGATCGCATTTAGAACAATTTGCCCTTCTTTTTCCATCATTAGACAACTTATATATATCACACAATGTTGGACACATTTTTTTTTTATGAGTCAACTTGAAATATGATTTTTTTTGTGATTTATCCATATTCAATGAAAAGAAGGAAGAATATCATTTGAAATAATGGCGTGTGTAATGTCATTCCAAAGCAATCTATTGACATTTGACATCTCGTATTTGGATTGCTTATGGATTAAATAGCCTTCATCTGGTATGCTTGCTCACTAAATAGAATGAACTCGCCATAAATAGTTATTTGTTTAACTAGGCAGCAAAGTAGTAGATTGACTGCCGAGGCTGAATTCATAGCCCTTGGTTTACGATGAGGCCCAATGCTGGCAAAGTACACGGTGCATTTACGGCACCACTCCCTGACGTCGTCACTGTAGTTCACCCAGTAGAACCGCTCTCGTACCCGCTGCAGTGTCTTCCTCACTCCTAGATGTCCCCCTGAAGTTCCATCATGTACATATCCAAGTACTTCCGACACTTGGCTCCTAGGAATGACCAACTGCATCCGATTATCCGACCCATCATCGCTCTCAAGATTCCTCTTGAGCAGGTCATCTTTTAATACAAAGGAGTTCCACTGACTCCAGTACGCCTTCAAAGTCTGTGAAGATGGTGCTACTTCTTGCCAAGAAGGACGACGATTCGCTTTCTTCCATTCTCGAAGCTTGCAAAGTTCTGGGTCCTTTTCTTGCTCTTGCTTGATTGCTGCAGGTAACCAATCTTCATTTACAACGGTGGTTCTATAGAGGGCTGCTTCCTTATTCTCCAAACGACTACAATGTGAGCACACAGGTGGACATGGCCTCCTGGACAATGCATCTGCATTCTTATGGCTCGTCCCCACTCGGTGTGTTATCTCGAAGTCATATTCCTGGAGCCTCTCGATCCAACGAGCTACTTGGCCTTCGGGGTTCTTGAAATTCAGGAGCCACTTCAGTGCAGCGTGGTTCGTCCTGAGTAGGAATTTTCGTCCATAAAGGTCCACCGATTTTATCATGGCCAATAGTTCCCTCCTGGTAACGCAGTAGTTTTGTTTTGCCTTCGATAGCACCTTGCTGAAGTAACCGATGACTTGCTCTTGCCCATCTTGATACTGCGAAAGGACTCCACCAATGCCGATATTACTGGCATCTGTGTCAAGAATGAATTGTCCTTGTGGAAGTGGATACCCAAGAATCGGTGTCGTGGTTAAGCGTTCCTTCAGAGCATCAAAGGCGGCCTGGCATTCTGGATCCCAGTGGAAGGGACGTGCTTCCTCGGTGAGACGAGTCAGGGGCTTTGCGATATCCGAAAACATTCGAACGTAACGTCGATATTAAGTGCAGAGCCCAAGAAAGCTCCTGAGTTGATGCTCATCTCTTGGTACTGGCCATTGCTTTACTGCTCGTACCTTCTCAGGGTCGATTTTTACTCCCTGCCTTCCTACGACGTGTCCCAAGTAGTTAACCCGTTTCTGCAGCAGATGGCATTTCTTCAGATTGCTGAAGTCATTTGAAAACTTCCTCTAGGTTAGCCAGATGTTCTTTAAAAGTTTTACCGATCACGATGATGTCATCCAGATGAACCAGGCATGTCTTCCAGGAGAGTCCCCTCAACACATTCTCCATGATTCTTTCGAAGGTGGGCGGAGCATTGCAGAGTCCGAAAAGCATCACCTTGAATTGTCATAACCCAGTGCCGATGGTGAAAGCTGTCTTTTCCTCATATGCCGGATCCATTTCCACCTGCCAATATCCACTTTCCAGGTCCAGGGTGGAGAAAAGGTTCGATTTCGCCAACGTGTCGAGTGTGTCGTCAATTCGAGGCAAAGGATAACTGTCCTTCTTCGTCACGTTGTTCAATCGGCGATAGTCCACGCAGAAACGAGTGTTTTCATCTTTCTTCTTCACTTGTACCACTGGTGAAGCTCAAGGACTATTGGATGGCCCGATTACCCCGCCTTGTTCCATATCTTGGATGATCTTTTCTGCAATTTCTCTCTTGGCCTGTGGTAATCTTTGGGCTGGTTGACGAATCGGTCTGGTATCTACTGTATCGATTTTGTGACTGACGATGTTGGTTCTACCTGTTTTTCCATTGGCAGGTATGAAAATGGATCTATACCTCTGCAGTAACTTGGTTAACTTCTTCTTCTTTCGGTTGTTGAGTGAGTCGCTTGCAGCAGAGACGAGTTCTTCATACTCGCCGGCCCCATCAGTGATTGCTGTCACCTGGTGGATTATGGAGGCTGCTGAGACACAGGTTCCAATCATCGTTCCTTTGCCAATTGTCACAGGGTAATTATTTATGTTGATAAATCGAACAGGTACATGGTCGTCTGCTGACAGTAAAGCCTCGCCGACTAAGATTCCACGTCCGACTTCTTCGTCATGGTTCCAGGGTTCCATGATGATGGGACTTCCTTGCTCCAATGTACCCTCAATCCGCGCTGCTACAATGGTCTCGCTCCGTTTCGGTAACAGGACTTCCTCTTCTAACGTTACCCCTGCCGCTACCTCCACCCGTGGATGTAACAAGATCTCTTCGGCACCCACGTTAAGTGTTTGGCTCCTAAAGTCTAGTTGAATTCCTTGCGCACCCAAGATGTCCATTCCCAGAATAACATCTTGTTCAATATCTGCCATGATAGCTCGATGTGGAAATTTGACAGTCCCGATCGATATATCCCCATAAACGGTGGCAGCTTCACCCGTAACAGTTCTCAGACGCCATCTTGATTTCACAAGTTGTTTTCTGGAAGACGGCAGAAGTCCACGTCGCGGGATCGTCTTCGATGCACCAGTATCCACCAAAAATGCGCATTTCTTTCCGTCGATCTGTCCATCTACGTAGACGCTGCTGTTATCACGCCGTAGGGATGCCACAAAGATGAGAGGGTCTTGAGAATGACGCGTCGAAGCTGGTTTCTTGTGATCGGCCCGCTTTAGTTTCCCTGCAGTCGTTAAAACTGGTCTCTTTTTCTCATTTGAGAGGTCCTTGATGGCGTTTATCAAGGCTTCATTAGGATCTTGCCTGGTGTTTTCCGCTATGTTTCCGCTGTCGTTCATTGCTCGGACTCTCGCTGATCCTCGGGAAGCTTCTGCTGCGGCCTCGATCTCAAGCGCAGCTGCCAGAGAACTGGTGAGGTCTTTTGGTCGAGTCAGGCGTACTGCTTTCTGCATTCCGATATCCCGCAATCCATCCACGAACGTTTAAACATCTAGACATTCCATAAGGGAATCTGGGGCTGACGGGTAGGCACAGTGGACCAATCGGGCTACATCCACTTCGAATTCTTGAAGACTCTCGTTGGCTCTCTGTCGACGGCTCTTCATTTGTAATTGAAACACTTGCTGCAGATGTTCATGGCCATATCGCATAACGAGACGTTTGACGAGATGATCGTAGCTATCGACTTCACCTTCCGGAATGGCTTGCAAGATGTTCAATGCATCACCCCGTAGAGCTACTGTCAGAGCCACAACCTTGTCCTTGGATGTCCACCCATTGGCTTTGGAAGCTGCTTCGAACTGCTTCAGATAGTTCGGCCACGATGTTTTTTCATCGAATGTAGGTGATTTTACTCGATTGGAAGTAGTCATCTGGCATCTGGCCCAACTGTGGTTTCAATCATGATGGTATCTGCCCCAACTGTATGCATGTCAGAAGCTAGAAAGCAGAGTATCTGTGCGAACATAGTCGGAGTTTTTTTTTCTGCCTGTTGTGTGAGTTTTAATTGCTTCGATGTCGTCTTATATGGTGTTTGCGATCTATTCTGCTCCGATATTATCCATGTGCGATTATGTAATGAAGAGATACAGTGTGCACACCGTTGAAGTCGATGTATCCTCATCTGCCTGTTGAACTCGTTGAATACCCTCCAAAATTATCGAATATGGTCGGTGCGATCTTATCTGCCTCAACTGTACGCATGTCATAAGCTTAAATGCAGGTCCCAGTGTGAACATAGTCGAAGATGAAGTTTCTTGTTCTGCCTGTGATTTGTCAACTTATCTGCTCACATTGTATCATTGTGGGATGATAGAATACAGAGATACAGTGTGCTCACCAATGAAGTCGTTGTATCTTCATTTGCCTGATGTTCTCGTTATATACCTTTCTAAGTCGTCTCTTATGGTCAGTGTAATAGTATGCAAGTAGGATACTTGAATGTAGACATACAGTGTAAACATACTCGAAGTTTCTCATTCTGGATATTGTGGTCGTTAAAATAACTTCGATGTCGTTTTATATGGTCTTTGCGATCTATTCTGCTCTGATAATTTCCATGTGAGATGAATAAGGAGATACAGGGTGCACACCGATGAAGTCGATGTATCCCCATCTGCCTATTGTACTCGTTAAATACCCTTCAGAGTAATTCTATATGGTCAGTGCGATCTTATATGCCACAACTGTATGCATGTCAGGAGCTTAAATGCACTTTTCCAGTGTAAACAGGATCGCAGTCAGAGTTTCATTTTCTGTCTGTTGTGTGCGTTATACCCGCTTCTATGTCATCTCATATGGTCTATGCGATCTATTTTGTTCCAAAGGTATGTGGGATGATAGAATGGAGAGATACAGTGTCCGCACCGATGAAGTCGATGTATCTTCATTTGCCTGTTGTACTCGTAATATACCCTACAAAGTAATTTCATATGGTCAGTAAGATGGTATCTGCTCCAACTGTATGCATGTCAGAAGCTTGAATGCAGGCCCCAGAGTAAACATTGTCGAAGTCGAAGTTTCTTGTTCGGCCTGTTATGTGCGTTATACCCGCTCGAATGTCGTTTTATATGGTCCTCGTCAACATATTTTCTTCAATAGTATCATTGTGGAATGATAGAATACTGAGATACAGTGTGCGCACCGATGAAGTCGATGTATCTCTAATTGCCTGTTGTACTCGTTATATACCCTACAGAGTCAACCTATTTGGTCAGTGAGATGGTATC
The DNA here is from genome assembly GCA_918026855.4 of Phaedon cochleariae. Taxonomy (NCBI): domain Eukaryota; kingdom Metazoa; phylum Arthropoda; class Insecta; order Coleoptera; family Chrysomelidae; genus Phaedon; species Phaedon cochleariae. The sequence continues at coordinate 15,526,849 of OU896721.1, read as the reverse complement.
TGCCCCATCTGTATGCATGTCAGAAGCTAGAAAGCGAAGTCCCAGTGTAAACAAAGTCGAAGTTCTATTTTCTGCCTGTTGTGTGAGTTATACTTGCTTCGATGTCGTCTTATATAATGTTTGCGATCTATACTGCTTCAATAGTATACATGTGGGATGATTGGATAGAAAAACACAGTGTGCACACCGATGAAGTCGATGTATCCTTATTTGCCCGTTGTACTCGGTACATATCCTCCAGAGTCATTATATATGGTTAGTAAGATGTTATCTGCCATAACTGTATGCATGTCAGAAGCTAGAACGCGGAGTCCCAGTTTGAACATAGTCGAAGTTTTATTTTCTGACTGTTTTGTGCGTTATACCCGCTTCGATGTCGTCTTATATGGTGTTTGCGGTCTATTCGGCTCCAATAGTCTACATTTGGGATGATGAAATAGAGAGTGTGCACACCGATGGAATCGAGGTATCCTCATTTCCCTGTTGTACTCGTTGAATACCCTTCAAAGTTATCATATATGGTCGGTGCGATCTCATCTGCTTCAACTGTATGCATGTCAGAAGCTAGAATGCAGGTCCCAGTGTGAACATAGTCGAAAACGAAGTTCCTTTTTCTGCCTTTTGTGTGCGTTATACTCGCTTCTATGTCATCTCATATGGTCTGTGCGATCTATACTGATCCAATAGTATCCATGTGAGATGATCGAATAGAGAGATACAGTGTGCACACCAATGGAGATGATGTATGTTCAATAGCCTGTGGTTGTCGTTATTTATTCTTCTGAGTCGTCTTATATGGTAAGAGCTATCGCATCTGCTCCAACTGTATCTATATTAGATGCTAGAATGTAGAGTCACACTGTACACATAACCGAAATAGAAGGTTCTTTCTCTGTCTGTTGTGTGCGTTTTACGCGCTTCAATATGCTGTTATATGGTATTCGCGATCTATTCTGCATCGATAGTATCTATGTGAGATGACGGAATAAAGAGATACAGTGTGCACAGTGATGAAGTCGATGTATCCCCATCTGCCTGTTATTTTTGTCAAATACCCTTCGAAGTCATACTATATGGTCGGTGCGATCTTATCTGCACCAAGTGTATGCAAGTCAGAAGCTGGAATGCAGGCCCCAGAGTAAACATAGTCGAAGTCGAAGTTTCTTGTTCTGCGAACTGTGTGCGTTATACCCGCTTGGATGTCGTCTCATATGGTCAATGCGAACTTGTTCGCTCCGATAGTGTCCATATGAGGTGATACGATAGAGATATATAGGGTGTACGACGATGAAGTCGATGTATCCTTATTTGCCTATTGTACTCGTTATATACTCTTCAAAGTCGTCTCATACGGTCACTGCAATCGTATCTGCTCCAACTGTATGCATGTCAGATTCTAGACTGCAGAGTTACAGTGTAAACATAGTCGGAGTCGAAGTTTCTTGTTCTGCAAGTTGTGTGCGTTATACCCGCTCAGAAATTGTCTCATATGGGCATTGGGAACCCCGCTGTTCCAATAGTATCCATGTGAGATGATAGAATAGAGAGATACAGTGTGCGCACCAATGAAGTCGATGAATCTTCATTTGCCTGTTGCACTCGTTATATACCACACTGAGGCAACTCATTTGGTCAGTAAGATGATATCTGCCCCAACTGTATGCATGTCAGAAGCTAGAAAGCAGAGTATCTGTGCGAACATAGTCGGAGTTTTTTTTTCTGCCTGTTGTGTGAGTTTTAATTGCTTCGATGTCGTCTTATATGGTGTTTGCGATCTATTCTGCTCCGATAGTATCCATGTGCGATTATGTGATGACAGAAATAATATATTTTTCATTGCTAAAATCGAAGTTTTGGTGTTACTGACATTATTGGTATCAAACATTAGAATGACATAATCATTCTGTCCGTATGAGATTTGCATCAGTAAACAGGCACTTAGTTATATCCGAAAGTTCTTCTCCTGGCTTAATTAATTCATCTACCCGGTAGATGGAGTTGTCAAGTAAAGAGAGGAGTATTTTCGAGAAGCCCAAAGCATACTTATCCCCAACTAGGAGAATTTTTTTCTTACTACTGACAGGTTTTGTATCATTTTCCATAATCTTGCTACTAGCTTTATGACAGTTCATCGAGATATTGATAACCTCACCCTGGCCTTTTTTCAGCTCTTCATTCTCATTCGCACCAAAAATATATTGAAACATAAAAATGATTCTGATGACAAATCAGCTATATACAATGATTTCACAATTGAAATAGTAGGAAATACATCAGAAATCCATGAAGAAGAAAGTAAGACAATAGAAGAAGTCGACATAAAGGTGCGCTTACCCGACCTGATCTTCCGTTTTTTTTTGTTTTTGAAAACTTTTTCCAGTATTTTTTGTTTGAGTAGCCTTGGTTTTGTAACAAAAGTTTTCTGTCTGAGTTTCGGCGACATATTTTTGTTCACAGAGCGTCTCATCCTCATTTGGTTTCCTTTCAATTGGCAACATTGTTTCGCTTGGTTCTTCGGTTTGAATTGAAGTATTAATCATATCTGTTTCTACTTTTTTCTTCTGGCATTTATCATCTATTGGTATATCGGTTTGCGTGCTAACAAAAAGTTGAACAGATAATGACACATTGATTCTAGAATTCTTGAGAGACTACACTACTAGATCAATCTTTCAATAAAGTCTACATTGAGAGATTTCCAGAACAAGGACCAAAATTAATTAAATGCACACGAAGAGTGAACACCGTACAAGACAAAGACCAAGAAATTGCAATTCTCAAAAATCACCACGAAAGCAAAACTAACCATAGAGGTATATCCGAAACCTTGGAAAAAATCAAGAAGAATTACTTTTGGATAGGAATTAAAGAATCGGTCACAAAATTCATAAATTCATGCAAAATTTGTCAACGCACGAAATACGCTAGGAAAAAATCATATACTCCACTAATGATAACAGAAACACCTTCCAAGCCTTTTCAGATAGTTCATATAGACCTCTTCTTTTACGATAATAAAAACTATTTATCACTAGTAGATTCATTCACAAAATTCGCGCAAGCATTTCAAATAGCTGGAAAAACCGCTATAAATGTTAGTAATGCCCTAATCAAGTATTTTTCATCTTTTGGAATTCCTGAAAAATGTATAATTGATAATGGCACTGAATTCAATAACGAAACGGTCAAAGAAATACTAAATCTACACAAGATCAAAATTCATTTCACAACAACAGCTCATCACGAATCGAACAGTATAGTTGAAAGATTCCATTCAACAATAATTATTGAACATCTTAGAATCCTCAAAGAAATGTATTCCGAAGAACAAGACAATTTAATGGATTACGCTATTATTGGATACAATAACTCAATACATAGCGCAACAAACTATACTCCATTTGAACTAACCTTTGGCCATACCCATTCAAGAAACCCTAATGAAATATTTCTTCCAAATTCATTTTTCACGGACTATGCCGAAAATCATAAAAAGAAAATCGTGTGGCACTATTTTACTAGCAGAATTGAAAAACTCGACTCCAGTCAGCGGCATTTTTTGTGATTGATATATATATATATATTTATCCTACCATCTTCCGAGCGTCCATACATTGACCGATCCCTATCTTCCAAGCGTCCAGTTCCTACAGAGCGTCCGTATACGGACGCTCGGAAGTTTGCCTACAGTTGATCACTCAAGAAGTTCCGGAGAACGCGTTGGAAAAAATTTGTCTGGACGCTCAGATGATGGCACAACCTGCAGATTTGAATATTAGAGATATATTGATAGTACAACGCATCTGCCGATAGAGGCGACCTGTGCAACTCATGTATATTCATCAGGTGTATATAGTCCTTTCATCAGGTCGATTGGTGAGCGTCCTTGATCAGGTGTATATAGTACTTTCATCCCGTCGATTGGTGGGCGTCCCCGATTAGGTATATTATAGTACTTCCATCCCGTCGATTGGTGGGCGTCCTCGACGACGGAGATGAGTGGCAACACTGTTTCATGATATCCATTCCGTGTTATGTTTCATGATATCCATTCCGTGTTAATACTATTCCAAGACGGAATGTCAAAATTTTCTATCAATTTTGACTCAATCCAATTCACATGAGAACTGGTGGGTGAACAGTATCATAACAATTTGATTCGTCACTTGAAAGAAATATAGGAACATAGATAGAGAGAGACAATACAATCCTTATTAGGTATAACTGATATGGAGAACAGCAAAGAATAGCTTTTATCTTATGTTTATTATAATATGCTGTACTATAGTATTGAAAATGTAATCAGTATCACACTTGGATATTTCAAAATCTAACAGCGGTATACTTTACACCCTGACTGCCGCGAGAGACGAAGGAATCTGGTTGGTACATTAAGATTTGAAAGAAAGTATACCTACTATAGTCACTCACATATAGTTCTCATTTCAAACTTTGGTAATTTCTCTGATTCCCTATCGGAATTCCTTCTGCAATAGGAGCGGATAGAAATACTCGTGGAATTTCTAGAAGAATGCAAGAAGATTGGATCAATCAATCAATCAAATGGAAGGACTGGTCTGACATGCTGACGAAATATGACCGTGTGTGTTGTAGAGTTTTCCAATCTATTAGCAGTATTAGCTTGTATTGTGAGATTACTATTCACCTGAAAAATCATATTCCTCGCTGTAGATGGCATGCTTGAATTAATAAATAGTGCAAAAAACACGATTCGGTTGCCATAATATTATGAAAAACTAGTACAATCCTTTGATACCTCTGTGAAAAAATAGAAGAAGTGAGGTTGTGTTTCAATGTTTTTCGAAAAAGTGAGGTTGTGTTTCAATGTTTTGCCTCCAGGGTAGCACGATTCACTTCAAGCTATTGTCAGCTTCGAATGTTGTGTTTTGTCAATTTCAAACATAGCCACGATTATATGAGATCATCACAGTGCATAATATATATGACCACGTTTTTAGATTATTACTCATACTGTAGGCATCAATCGGTCCATGGATTCGAAATATTGTCAAAAATCGTTGACAAGGAACGAGTTCAGAATTGAAGATATCGTTCTTGATGACATTGAAAATAAATCTCTGAAATTGTCTCAACTTTGAAAGTCCTGTCGGGACATTCAGGACGTCCATAGGTCGTTCGAATTTGGTATCGTGGACGTCCATTGGACGTCTGTGGGACGCACAAATGTCCCACTTGAGGACCAACTAGGGACGTCCTTGAGGGATGTCCTAAATCCTACAGTATTCCTTATCAAGCACTACATAGGACTTCCTTAGGACATCCATAGGACAAACTATCAGCAATGGTGAGGTATATCAATTGGATGTCCATAGGATGTCCCAGGGACGTACAAATTATTCTTGAATTTGAATTTTCCTGGGTCCCTCTAGGACCAGATCTTGCATAACTGATCAGGACATCCAGTTGAGTTGATGGTCCGTAGGAGGTCCCCAAAAAGTTTTCCACGGATGCCCAATGGACTTACGTGAAGGACATTGACGAGGAGTACTTGAAGTCTACGAGCAATCATTCGTCGACGAGGTGTAAGTAAACGTTCTCGCAGGGGCAACATATTGAAAGTACCGACTGGGACATCCGACGGATATCCCTAAGGGACATTTCGATTTTTATACGATCCTGGAAATATTGAGGGCGTCTGTGCAGAGTTATTCGGAGGAATCTACCATCAGGGACATTTCAAGGTTGTCTAGAAGGGACATTATAAAAGATCTGAAGTCATGCCAGAATATGTACTACTCGGGACATCCGATGGATGTCTCTAAAGGAACGTTTAAAATCTTATCCCATCAGGGACATGCCGAGGACGTCCTTGCATGAACATTCTACAATATGTACCACGTGGGACGTCTGAGGGATGCTATTTCTAGAACATTTGGAATGATGTACCAGCTGGGACATTTCGTGAACGTCCTTGCTCGGACATTGCATGAGATGTTCGGGATAGGACGTCCCAAAGACACTCATTTTTGGTTCGGGACATTCGGACGTGAATTGTACCAAATAGGGACGTCCCTAAGACGTTGTGTGCTATTAGGGTAGTAAATCATTATTGTTTATGCTGGTCGACAGGTCCAATGGTAAAGCAATCAAGACAGCCAAATTCGAGACAAAAACCTTCAGTGGATTGAAATGAAGGACTGAAAATACTCAAGAAGAATGGAAATAATCGTTTATGACAGCTACCAAAGTCCAACTATAAATTGGTGACGTTAATTGGACGTCTGTGGGACGCACAAATGTCCCACTTGAGGACCAACTAGGGACGTCCTTGAGGAATGTCCTTAATCCTACAGTATTCCTTATCAAGCACTACAGAGGACTTCCTTAGGACATCCATAGGACAAACTATCAGCAATGGTGAGGTATATCAATTGGATGTCCATAGGATGTCCCAGGGACGTACAAATTATTCTTGAATTTGAATTTTCCTGGGTCCCTCTAGGACCAGATCTTGCATAACTGATCAGGACATCCAGTTGAGTTGATGGTCCGTAGGAGGTCCCCAAAAAGTTTTCCACGGATGCCCAATGGATTTACGTGAAGGACATTGACGAGGAGTACTTGAAGTCTACGAGGAATCATTCGTCGGCGAGGTGTAAGTAAACGTTCTCGCAGGGACAACATATTGAAAGTACCGTCTGGGACATCCGACGGATATCCCTAAGGGACATTTCGATTTTCATACGATCCTGGAAATATTGAGGGCGTCTGTGCAGAGTTAATTGAAGGAATCTACCATCAGGGACATTTCAAGGTTGTCTAGAAGGGACATTATATAAGATCTGAAGTCATGCCAGAATATGTACTACTCGGGACATCCGATGGATGTCTCTAAAGGAACGTTTGAAATCTTATCCCATCAGGGACATGCCGAGGACGTCCTTGCATGAACATTCTACAATATGTACCACGTGGGACGTCTGAGGGATGCTATTTCTAGAACATTT
>OU896721.1:15475359-15519360 GCA_918026855.4 Phaedon cochleariae | reverse complement strand
TTCTGAGAGAAATAAAAAACAAGAATTCATCTGGCTATGACGAAATTTTCCTGAAAATTGTTGAGAATCTTCCATTGAATGCCCTCTTTGTGTTGGTTGCGCATATCAATGTTTCATTCCAGTCCGGCACTTTCCCAGATTTTCTGGAAACTGCTGTTGTCATCCCTTTGCATAAGGGCGGAGACATAGATAATTCATCTAATCTTCGGCCGATCTCTTTAATTTCAACTTTTGCCAAAATCATTGAAAAACTGGTAAAAAAACGACTCGTAAAATTCTTGAAACCTCACAATGTTATCAGTGACAATCAGTTTGGTTTTCAAAAAAACAAAGACACGCACGACGCAATATTCTCATTTCTGTATAAAGTTTATTCGGAAATAATTGCAGGTGATATTTCCGCGGCGGTGTTCTGTGACATATCAAAAGCATTCGACTGTGTTGATCATGGAATACTGCTGAGAAAGCTTCATCAGTATGGATGCAGAGGAATGACATACAGATGGTTTGAATCATATTTATCAGGAAGAAATCAAGTGGTCAAAACGACAGAACTCTCCAAGAAGAGAAATATTGATCATGGTGTTTCACAGGGATCTGTGTTAGGACCTGTACTTTTCTTATTGTATGTCAACGACCTCACGAAAATTGATATAACTGGAAAGTTCACTCTATTCGCAGATGATACTACTATATTATGGAATAGTAGGAAACCTCGAGATCTGCATCAAATAATATCATCTGATTTGAAAAAGGTGAAAGATTGGTGTGACGCCAATATTCTGTCGTTCAATATATCTAAAACTAGTATAATATCATTCAGATCCTCCCTTGATGAAATCACATTTGGTGATAATTTTATTGAAAGTAGAAATGATATTAAGTTTCTGGGATTATTGATCGACAAAAATCTTAAATTTGGTAACCACGTCAAGATACTCACTGGTGAGATCTCTTCTGGATGTCATGCAGTGAGAGTGATTTCTAGGGAATTAGGATTCCATACTGCCAAGATGGTATATTATTCACTAAAAGTTTCCCAATTACGATATGGAATACCGTTCTGGGGAGTGTGCAGTCCAACGTCTTTGAAAACTTTGTTAATTCTACAGAAACGAGCGATAAGGTATTTGTGTAATGTCAAACCCCGACATTCTTGCAGAATTTTATTTTCCAATGATAAAATATTGACAGTGATTGCGCTATTCATTCTGGAATCTGTTTGCCTGATAAATAAGCACAAGTTGAAATTCACTACAACTCCCATTCATCATAACATGCGTACCAGAAATTCCAGTTTGAAACTTCCTCTACCCACAAGATAGTTCATTAAAGATTCCATATACTATAATGGTGAAAAAATGTACAACCACTTGCCAGTTGATATTAGATCAGCAAGTCTGAATGATTGTCAATTCAGGAAGAAAGTCAAAAAGTTCCTCTCTGATAGACCCTATTACAGTTTGCAGGAATATTATAGTGATACGTTTGAGTTGATATATTATAGTATTCTGATGTGGTATTAATTTTGACTATATTTTGTCATGTATTTTTATGTCGTTATATTTCAACCTGTTTTTACAATATTATCTGACCTAGCTTTGTCAACAAGATTCTTCTTCAGACAATAAAGCATATTATTATTCTCGGAGTCGAAGTTTCTTGTTCTGCCTATTGTGTACGTTATACCCGCTTCGATGTCGTCTTATATAATAGTTGCGAACTCATATGCTCCAGAGGTATCCATGTGGGATGATAGAATACAGAGATACGGTATGCGGACTGATGTTGTCGGAGTATCTCCACTTGCCTATTGTTCTCGTTGTATGTCCATCGAAGTCGTCCTATATGGTCAGTGCGATCGTATCTGCAATTACTGTAGACATGTCAGATGTTAGAATGCGAAATAACAGTGTAAACACAGTCGAAGTCGAAGTTTCTTGCTCTCCCTGTTGATAGCGTTGTTTTGATTCAGGAAACACTAGACAATGTCTACCTATGAGATGTATAGCTGACTTATTATCAAGATTGATAAATTCGAAGTTTTGGCGAACACGCCGGTTTACCGACTCTTGATTGTTTGAATCGAAGTTTTTGGTGGATATGAAAAAGTATAGTTCTCCACTCGCATATCATGAGCTGTCATATATACTTCTTGAATGGGCATTCTAGATGCTAGAATGCAAAGTTACAGAGTAAACATAGTCGAAGTCAGAGTTTCTTGTTCTGCCTGTTGTGTGCGTTATACCCAATTCGATGTCAACTCATATGATCGTTGCGAACTACCATGCTCCAAAGGTATCCAAGTGACATGATAGAATACAGAGATATAGTGTGCAGACTGATGGTCTCGAAGTATCTTCACTTGCCTATTGTACTCGTTATATGTCCTTCGAAGTCATCTCATATGGTCAGTGCGATCATTTCTACTATAGTTATAGGCATGTCAGAATCTAGAATGTGAAGTTACAGTGTAAACATAGTCGGAGTCGAAGTTTCTTGTTCTTCCCATTGTGTGCGTTATACCCACTTCGATGTCGTCTTATATGATCGTTGCGAACATTGTTTCATGAGGAGACTCACATAGCCAAATGGTTAATAGGGGAAATCAAGACGAAATGATGTATATATATGAAAACATTTTTTGACCCTCCATAACGAAGATACAGGGTATTATGTGGAATTGCTATATAACTTTGATGATCGATATTACAAAATTTGTTAGTCGTAATCTGCTGTAATTTGGCAGCAACGTACCTCTACTGAAACTATTCAAGATAACTTATTATGAAAAAAATATCCAGGCCCGGACTTGGTAAAATTTTATATTTCATTGTTATGTCAAAAAAGTTCACTTTGTGACCACTTTTTTCAAAAAATTCCATCAGATTCAGAAATATCAGACAAATTGCTATGAGAACTGCTCTTCAATTTACACGGCACACTTTGACCAATTCAACAAAAAAATATGGAACAAAAACGTTCGAATGAATTTTCAATTTCGACCTGGCTGATAACTCTCAACTTTTAACTGGATTCGTGTGAATTGATTCTTTGTACATTTTTAATGTATAAAAATTGACAGAAGAGATTAGTATTGATTCTTTAATGATTTGACATGTTAGTTTTTGACCGAACTTCTAGATAGATATATGATTACTCGTGACTCTATTTCATAAATTTATCATAGAGTGGGCCCTGTTTTTATTTTATGTAACATGACGTTTTTTGATAGGTCAACACTGGTAATCGAAATATTCTAACACTCTAGGTGCCACTTATCATATTTCAAATGCTGAACAAGACGACAATGTTTAATACCATAGAATGTTCCCAGACCCAGGAATACGTTGCAGTAAAACCTTCACGATGATGAACATTAGGAATTTTGAATGAATAGCAAATGCATATCCTTATATCACTTGCAGAAGTGTATCAATAACAAAAAAAAGAGCTAAATTTATGCGTGATGGCATAACTAATTTGATAAATCATCATAATATGGGCACATGAATCCTCATATTGTAATTTCATCAGTTGGTACCTACCTAGTACTAGCCTAGTACCTACCTATCAGGTCGGATTATCAACAAACGTCACGTCTCGTCACACAAATGAAAAACCGGGCCTACTCGATATCTCACTTCAAGCGACACCCATAAAACAAAGTCAGGAATAATAATATCTATCTGGAATTCCGATTAAAAAATATCGTGTTTTTCTTCTCGTCTATTCTTCTGTAAATTACTATTCAACAAAAATTTAGGAAAAATCAATTCCCATGATACCAGTTGAAAGTTGACAGTTATCAGCCAGGTCGAAATTCAAAATTCATTCGAACGATTTTGTTCTATATTATTTTATTGAACCGGACAAAGTGTGTCGTGTGAATTGAAGAGCAGTTCTCATAGAATTTCATCTGATCTTTCTGAATCTGATGGAATTTTTCGAGAAAAGTGGCCACAAAGTGAACTTTTTTGATATAACAATAGAACATACAATTTTCCCAAGTTCGGACCTGAATATTTATTTCATAATATGTCATCTCGAATAGTTTCAGTAGTGATACGTCGCTGCCAAATTTCAGAAGATTTCGACGAATCGTTTCTGTACTATCGACGATCAAAGTTATATAGCAATTTCACATAATACCCTGTATCTTCGTTATGGAGGGTCAAAAAATGTTTTCATATATATACATCATCTCGTCTTGATTTCCCCTATCAACCATTCGGCTATGTGAGTCTGCTCATGAAACACCCTGTATGCTACAGAGGTATCTATGTGAGATGATATAATACAGACATACAGTGTGCAGACTGATGTTGTCGAACTATCTTCACTTGCCTATTGTTCTCGTTATATGTCCTTCGGAGTCGTCTTATTTGGTCAGTGCGATCGTATCTGCAATTACTGTAGGCATGTCAGATGCTAGAATGCGAAGTTGAAGTATAAACATAGTCGAAGTCGAAGTTTCTTGTTTCCCCTATTGTAAGTGTTATCTTGATTCAGGAAACACTAGACAATGTTTACCTATAAGATGTATAACCGACTTATTATCAAGATTGATGAATTGGGAGTTTTGGCGAATACGCCGATTTACCGACTCTTATTTGTTGGAATCGAAGTTTTTGGTGGATATGAAAAAGTATAGTTCTCCACTCGCATATGATGAGCCCTCATATATACTCCTTGAATGGGCATTTGAGATGCTAGAATGCAAAGTTACAAAGTAAACATAGTCGAAGTCGAAGTTTCTTGTTCTTTCTGTTGTGTGCGTTATACCCGCTTCGATTTCGTCTCATATAATAGTTGCGAACTCATATGCTCTAGAGGTATCCATGTGAGACGATAGAATACAGAGATACGGTGTGCGGACTGATGTTGACGAAGTATCTCCACTTGCCTTTTGTTCTTGTTATTTGTCCATCGAAGTCGTCCTATTTGGTCAGTGCGATCGTATCTGCAATTACTGTAGGCATGTCAGATGCTAGCATGCGAAGTTAAACATTGTCGAGGTCAAAGTTTCTTGTTCTCCCTGTTGTAAGCGTTATTTTGATTCAGGAATCACTAGACAACGTCTACCTATGAGATGTATGAATTCGAAGTTTTGGCGAACACGCCGATTTACCGACTTCTGATTGTTAGAATCGAAGTTTCTGGTGGTGATGAAAAAGTAAAGTACTCCACTCGCATATAATAAGCTGTCATATATACTTCTTGAATGGGCATTTGGGATGCTAGAATGCAAAGTAACAAGATAAACATAGTCGAATAGCCTGTTGTGTGCGTTATACCCGTTTCGCGATGTCGTCTAATATGATCATTGCGAACTTATATGCTCCAGAGGTATCTATGTGAGATGATAGAATACAGAGATACAATGTGCTGACTGATGTTGTTGAAGTATCTTCACTTGTCAATTCTTCCCGTTATATGTCCCTCGAAGTCTTCTTATATGGTCAGTGCGATCGTATCTGCCATAGCTGTAGGCATGTCAGATGCTAGAATGCGGAGTTACAGTGTAAGCATAGTCGGGGTCGAAGTTTCTTGTTCTGTCTGTTGTGTGCGTTATACTCGCTTCGATGTCGTCTTATATAATAGTTGCGAACTCATATGCTCCAGAAGTATTCATGTGAGATGATAGCATACACGGTATGCGGACTGATGTTGTCGGAGTATCTTCACTTGCCTATTGTTCTCGTTATATGTCCTTCGAAGTCGTCTCATATTGTCAGTGCGATCATACCTGCTATTGCTGTAGGCATGTCAGATGCAAAAAATCGGAGTAACAGTGTAAACATAGTCGGAGTCGAAGTTTCTTGTTCTGCCTGTTGTGTGCGTTATACCCGCTTCGATGTCGTCTTGAATGATCATTGCGAACTACCATACTACAAAGGTATTCATGTGAGATGTAACGATACAGAGATTCAGTGTGCAGACTGATGTCGAAGTATCTTCACATGTCAATTGTTCTCGTTATATGTCCCTCGAAGTCTAGAAAATCTTAAAGCCCAAAAGATTTCATCCCGATGCCCAGGACAAGGATACCTTCGAGCCAAAAAGGATCCTGCCGAAATTCCCATGACAATTGGAGGATGCCATGCCCAATCTTCATTCCCTACCGCCAAGCTGCCAGGAGTCTCACCGAGAAGATTCTGATTGAGATGCTTTAGTTGAATAACCAGTGCCGGACTAAGTGAAGGTGTGAGCGCGTGCATTGTAGACACTAAACTTTGAATGTTTGTGGATATTTTTTTCTGAAACTTTTTGTAGATGTAAATGAATAATTAATGTTCTCCTCGATATTTTAGGTAGGTAGTAATTTCAAAACTGGGGTCCAGTTTTCTCGGAGAGAGGGGTCATGTCACGGGTAGAACATACGGTATATCAGTAATTTCGAACCATGAGGGTTTCATAAACATAAAGTAAATCAAATCATCCGTTGACATTGAATTATAAAAACTGACCAAGGAACTCTCATGAGAAACGTGCATATCTATCAAAATGATGTATATAAATATTGGATGTGAGGGTTCCGAAGTTAGTCTGGTCTGGGGCTACTCTTGACTTGACAAGAGCTCGTCGTTATGGTCTTTATAATGTAAGTTGTTATTCAGTATTGATATTCATTGTTGTTTACTCATATTTATAATCACTTCACTCATAATGTTTCATGGTATTATATATATTGTTATGTTTGAATGTAGTCTCGTACTTTCAGTTACCCCAAAACTATCAGTGCCTATTTGAATATTACCTCTCGCAAACTATGAAGCCAAGCATTACCCCTTATAAATCGACATGGATGGTCTAACCACCAACTATGTCGTGACAATATGGTCTGTGCGATCGAAACTGCTATTGCTGTAGGCATGTCAGATGCTAGAATGCGGAGTTACAGTGTAAGCATAGTCGAGGTCGAAGTTTCTTGTTCTGCCTGTTGTGTGCGTTATACACGCTTCGAAGTCGTCTTATATGATAGTTGCGAACTCATATGCTCCAGAGGTATCTATGTGGTAGATAGAATACAGAGATACGGTATGCGGACTGATGTTGTCGGAGTATCTTCACTTGCCTATTATTCTCGTTGTATGTCCATCGAAGTTTGTCCTATATGGTCAGTGCGATCGTATCTGCAATTACTGTAGGCATGTCAGATGCTACAATGCGAAGTAACAGTGTAAACACAGTCGAAGTCGAAGTTTCTTGCTCTCCCTGTTGTTGGCGTTATTTTGATTCAGGAAACACTAGACAATGTCTACCTATGAGATGTATAACCGACTTATTATCAAGATTGATAAATTCGAAGTTTTGGCGAACACGCCGGTTTACCGACTCTTGATTTTTTTAAATCGAAGTTTTTGGTGGATATGAAAAAGTAAAGTTCTCCACTCGCATATAATGAGCTGTCATATATACTTCTCGAATGGGCATTCTAGATGCTAGAATGCGAAGTTACAAAGTAAACATAGTCGAAGTCAGAGTTTCTTGTTCTGCCTGTTGTGTGCGTTATACCCGATTCGATGTCAACTCATATGATCGTTGCGAACTACCATGCTCCAAAGCAATCCATGTGACATGATAGAATACAGAGATACAGTGTGCAGACTGATGGTCTCGAAGTATCTTCACTTGCCTATTGTACTCTTCTAGATTCTAGAATGTGAAGTTTCAGTGTGAACATAGTCGGAGTCGATGTTACGTGTTCTTCCTGTTGTGTGCGTTATACCCACTTTGATGTCGTCTTATATGATCGTTGCGAACATATATGCTACAGAGGTATCTATGTGGGATGATATAATACAGAGATACAGTGTGCAGACTGATGTTGTCGAACTATCTTCACTTGCCTATTGTTCTCGTTATATGTCCTTCGGAGTCGTCTTATTTGGTCAGTGCGATCGTATCTGTTATAGCTTCAAGCATGTCAGATGCTGAAATGATAAGTTACAGTGTAAACATAGTCGGAGTCGAAGTTTCTTGTTCTGCCTGTTTTGTGCGTTATACTTGCTTCGATGTTGTCTTATTTGATCGTTGCGAACATATATGCTACATAGGTATCTATGGGAGATGATACAATACAGATATACAGTGTGCAGACTGATGTTGTCGAAGTATCTTCACTCGCCTATTCTTCTCGTTATATGTCCTCTATGGTCAGTGCGATCGTATCTGCTTTAACTGTAGGCATGTAAGATGCTAGATTGCAGAGTTACAGTGTTAATATAGTCGAAGTTTCTTGTTCTGCCTGTTATACCCGTTTTGATGTCGTCTCATATGATCGATGCGAACTGATATGCTCCAGAGGTATCTATGTGAGATGATAAAATGAGAGATACAGTGTGCAGACTGATGTTGTCGAAGTATCCTCACTTGCCTATTAATCTCGTTATATGTCCTTCAAAGTCTTTCTATAAGGTCAGAGCGATCTTATCTGTTTCATCTGTAGGCATGTCAGATAATAGAATTTGGAGCCACAGTGTAAACATAGTCGAAGTTTCTTGTTCTCCCTGTTTTATGCGTTATTCCCGTTCTGATGTCGTATCAAATGATCGATGCGAACTGATATGCTCCAAAGGTATGTGAGATGATAGAATACAAAGATACAGTGTGCTGACTGATGTTGTCAATGTATCTTTATTTGTCTAGTGTTCTCGTTATAAGTCCTTCAAAGTCGTCTCATATGGTCAGTGCCATCGCATCTGCAATAACTCCATTCATGTCAGATGCTAGAATGCAAAGTTACAGTGTTGACATAGTCGAAGTCGAAGGTTCTTGTTCTACTCGTTGTGTGCGTTATACCCGTTTTGATGTCGTCTCATATGATCGTTGCGAACTACCATGCTACAAAGGTTTTCATGTGGGATGTGTGCAGACTGATGTCGAAGTATCTTTACCTGTCAATTGTTCTCGTTATATGTCCCTCGAAGTCGTCTCATATGGTCAGTGCGATCGTATCTGCAATTACTGTAGGCATGTCAGATGCTAGAATGCGAAGTTACAGTGGAAACACAGTCGAAGTCGAAGTTTGTTGCTCTCCCTGTTGTTAGCGTTATTTTGATTCAGGAAATACTAGACAATGTCTACCTATGAGATGTATAACCGACTTATTATCAAGATTGATAAATTCGAAGTTTTGGCGAACACGCCGGTTCACCGACTCTATATTGTTTAAATCGAAGTTTTTGGTGGATATGAAAAAGTATAGTTCTCCACTCGCATATAATGAGCTGTCATATATACTTCTTGAATGGGCATTCTAGATGCTAGAATGCAAAGTTACAAAGTAAACATAGTCGAATAGCCTGTTGTGTGCGGTATACCCGCTTCGATTCAGGAAACACTAGACCATGTATACCTATGAGATGTATAACCGACTTATTATCAAGATTGATGAATTCGAAGTATTGGCGAACACGCCGATTTACCGACTTTTGATTGTTGGAATCGAAGTTTCTGGTGGTAATGAAAAAGTAAAGTACTCCACTCGCATATAATGAGCTATCATATATACTTCTTGAATGGGCATTCGGGATGCTAGAATGCAAAGTTACAAAGTAAACATAGTCGAATAGCCTGTTGTGTGCATTATACCCGCTTCGATGTCGTCTTAAATGATCATTGCGAACTACCATGCTACGAAGGTATTCATGTGAGATGTTACAATACAGAGATACAGTGTGCAGACTGATGTCGAAGTATCTTCACTTGTCAATTGTTCTCGTTATATGTCCCTCGAAGTCTTTTTATATGGTCAGTGCGATCGTATCTGCTATAGCTGTAGGCTTGTCAGATGCTAGAATGCGGAGTAACAGTGTAAGCATAGTCGGGGTCGAAGTTTCTTGTTCTGTCTGTTGTGTGCGTTATACCCGCTTCGATGTCGTCTTATGTAATAGTTGCGAACTCATATGCTCTAGAGGTTTTCATGTGAGATGATAGAATACAGAGATACGGTGTGCGGACTGATGTTGTCGAAGTATCTCCACTTGCCTATTGTTCTCGTTATATGTCCTCCGAAGTCGTCCTATATGGTCAGTGCGATCGTATCTGCAATTACTGTAGGCATGTCAGATGCTAGAATGCGAAGTTGAAGTATAAACATGGTCGAAGTCAAAGTTTCTTGTTCTCCCTGTTGTAAGCTTCATTTCGATTCAGGAAACACTAGATAATGTCTACCTATGAGATGTATAACCGACTTATTATCAAGATTGATGAATTCGAAGTATTGGCGAACACGCCGATTTACCGACTTTTGATTGTTGGAATCGAAGTTTCTGGTGGTAATAAAAAAGTAGAGTACTCCACTCGCATATAATGAGCTATCATATATACTTTTTGAATGGGCATTCGGGATGCTAGAATGCAAAGTTACAAAGTAAACATATTCGAATAGCCTGTTGTGTGCGTTATACCCTGTTGTAACTCAAGATGATGAAATTACCACTAACAAGACAACGACTTCATATAATTTCATATAGTAGAATCCCAATGTACTCGACTCAATCTATATTCAAAATATGACATGTCAAGACTGACAAACACGAATAATCAATACTGACGCCAGAAGACCTGACATGTCAATAATATATACAAGGTATAACAATCTCCCACACTATTTTAAATTAATTGAAATATTCAACTAATAAAAGTCATTGAACATAGTCGCCCAAATATGTCGGTCGACGACGTGGACGCTGCAGACGATTTGACACAGAATATGGTTCAGAAGCGACGACATCTGTTGGAGTTACAGGGGGTGTCATCAGTGGTACAATCTCTGGAGGTCGAACTTCCTCATCTGAAACAACTTCCTCAGCTGGAGTGACTTCTTCATTTTGTTGAATTATATTACGTCGTGAATGAATGACAGTCACGGTCGGATTGCGAGTCGGAGAACATTCCTGCGAGGAGTCCATCGCGGATCGAGTTCGAGCTGGAGAGTATACTTCTTGTGGACTAGCTAAGGTAATTCGACGTGTTACTTCTGATTGACGAAGCTGGTCGATATGACGTTTTAGTGCATAACCATCATCCAACTTCACTCTGTAGTGAAGTTTTCCGAATGTTTCTGAAATAACTCCTGGCTTCCATGCCACCTTCCCACTGGTGAACATCTTCACGAGAACTCTATCTCCCACACTAAATGATCTCAAGCAGGAGCGCAACGGAGAACTAGATGCTTTCTTCGAGTTTGGAGGCTCTAGCGGCTTGAGCAGATCCAATTTCGTGCGGATTTGTCTACCTAGATAGAGCTCAGCAGGTGTCTTATCACAACGTAGAGGAGTAGCGCGATAGCGAAACAAAATGTCGCGAATTTTTGAATGCATCGACCCATCTTCTGATTTCATGGCATCCAATTTTCTTTTCAAAAATTGAACGTAACGCTCAGCTTGACCATTCGTTTGAGGATGTCCTGGTGCAATAAGACGACGATTAATTCCATTTGTCTCACAGAATTTGACGAATTCGGAGCTGATAAAAATTGTGGCATTGTCGGAAACAATTACCTCAGGCAAGCCGTGGACACTGAAAATGTCTTTCAGAAATTCAATTGTAGAAGCTGACGTCGGTGCAGTTTTTGATAATCTGATCTCCGGCCATTTTGATTTAGCGTCAATAAGGATGAAAATGTGATAACCATCTTTAGGACCTGCATAATCGACATGAACACGTTGGAAATTCGAGTTCGGTTCCTCCCACGGGTGTAATGGTGCAGCAGGTGGAGAACAAACAGTCAAAGCACAAGCATCACAACTCTTCACAAATGATTCAATGTCTCGATCAATGTTTTTCCAGTAACAATACCTTCGAGACAGACTTTTCATTTTCGACGTCTTGACGTGGGTAGCATGAAGCTCTGACAATACTGAGGCTTGAAGAGTTTCAGGGATTACGACCCGGTTTCCTTTAAATATCACTCCATCTTGCAGCGAGTATTGTTCCTCTTGATTTTCTCCACTTTTCAGTTGTTTAAGTAGTTTTGACAGTTGTCTATCTTGGGTCGTAGCAGCAGCGATGGTTTTCGCTGATATCACGTCGGATGATATCTGATTTATACATTGCTGTTGAATGATGTCGTCCTCGTTCAAAGCAGGTAGACTTGAGTGCAACGGAGCTCGTGAAAAATAATCGACATGTACATTTTCCTCTGCTTTCCTATGTTTGATGACATAATCAAATCCATTTAGAATTGTGGCGTATCGCAGGAGTCGTGAAGCGGAAAGAACTGGCAGTTTAGTGTCCTGGTGAAATATTCGACTTAACGGCTTATTGTCGGTGACAAGAGTGAATTTTCGGGCAAATAAATACATGTAAAATTTATTCACTCCGTATATAATGGCTAAAGCTTCGCGGTCCAATTGGCTATAATTCCCTTCTGCCACTGTAAGAGACCTCGAGGCGAATGCTATCGGTCGTTCCTGGTCATTGATGACATGTGACAAGACAGCACCTATTCCAACAGGGCTGGCATCACAGGTGAGTATAACTGGCAAATCTTGGTTGAACGGCATCAAGACACGATCGCTGGCGATTTCTTTTTTCAATCTAAGAAACGCTTCTTGACATGGTTTGGACCAATTGAACTTTGAGTTTTGACGAAGTAGGCACCTCAGAGGAAATGTCAGAGAAGAGAGATTTGGAATGAACTTGGCGTAGTAAGTGGTCATTCCCAAAAATCTTCGTACATCTGCCGTATCACATGGTGGTGGTGCATCTATAATCGCGCGAACTTTCTCAGGACATTTCTTGATTTTATTGTGCTCGATAACGTATCCAAGGTACGTAATTGACGTCTTGAAAAATTTACATTTTTCACGATTGAGGTGTAGGTCATATTGACGTAAGCGATTCAGGCAGCTGATTAGATTAGACGAACACTCTTGTTTACTTGACCCGTAGATAATAACATCGTCGAAGTATGCGGTGGCACCTTTCAATCCGGACAATATCTGATGAAGAATCCGATGGAATTCGGATGGTGCAGGTTTTATTTCGAAACTCAAACGTTTCATGGCGAAAACTCCTCGATGTGTAGACATTGCCTGGACCATTTGACTCTCTTGATCGACTTGAACGTGGAGATAGGCTTTGTACATGTCGAGTGTACAGAATACGCTGGCATCACGAAGGTTATTGACGACCTCATCGATTCGTGGAATAGGAAAATGTGCATCGTGGAGCTGTTTGTTGACGGTAACCTTATAATCGACTGCCAAACGGACTTTACCATTCTCTTTTGGGATTGGAACCAAGGGTGAACCCCAATCCGAATGATTCACTTGATATATAATATCATTTGATATTAATTCATCCAGTTCTTTATCGACTGCATCGCGAAGTGCAAAGGGAACGTCTCTGGCTTTCAAAAATACTGGGCTGGCATTGTTCTTCAATTTTAATGAGCACGTGAAGTTCGGAATACACCCCACTTTTTGTTCGAAAATATCGGCGAACTCCTCCATAATTGACTCAGGGGTTATTTCCACAGAACAAACAGATTTGACGAATGCAGGATTCACCTTCGACATATCTAAACATTTGAGATCCACATTCAATCGACGTATCCATACTCTTCCTAATATCGGGCTAAGCTGATTAGGTACCACGAACAATAATTCGTTAGACATATAGCCCTGATATTCGACTGGAACAATAGCATATCCAAGTGGTTTGAAAATACCATGGGTGTACGAGCGAAACCGTACATCAGTTTGTTTGATATCACCTTTGAAATTAATCTTCTCGAAATCACGGAGCGGAAGTAAGGTGAACGCTGATCCTGAATCAACTTCAAATTTTTGATCATGTTCTGAGTTCAAACGTACTGACATGAAGAATTTTTCAGCATCGCTAGAAGAAAGTTCCATGCTGGCAGAAAAAATGTCATAAATTTTATTCACACCAACAATGTCATCCAAAAAGTTCGGATCAGCCATATCTTCAGGATCCAATTCTACATTTTTCACTCGAGATTCGATTTGTTTATCCATGAGGTATGACAAACAAACAGATTTGACATGTCCTGTTCTTGAACAGGCACTGCAACGCAATTTTTCGCGTGGCACCCTACAATTATTCGACCTGTGATCTGTTTTGGCACATCGAAGACAGTTCTGTTCAATTCCAAGGGCTTTGAAATTTATTCGTGAATTTTTACGAGTCTGCGATGAAGATTGACCACTTTCACGAAAATTTTGAGCACGGGACATTGATTGTCTGTTTTCAGAGCGCAAGCGCGCACGTGTAACTTGATTGACGGCTGTATTGTCGGGTATATTTGACGAAAATTGATCGGAAATTTCTTGACAATCAATCCTCGACGCTTCGTATGCTAACGCAGATTGGACTACTCTTTCATATGTTGCATCAGATATTTGTAAAAGTTTTTCACGGATTCCATTGTCCTTTAGCCCACGGATGAACTGAGCTCGCAGGAACAGATTCGCGACATTTCGTTCACATTGACACTCGAATTTACAGGTGGATGCTAGTTGACGTAGCTCTGCTGAATATTGACTGATCGTCTCCCCTTCTTTTTGGTGTCTCGACAAGAAGCGATGTTGTTGTACGATTATATTGGGGACTGGACACAAATGATCTTCTAAAAGTTTGACAAGGGCGTCGTAGGTCATGGTAGAAGGATCTGCCGGTGCAATTAGTGAACACAACACGGTATGTTGCTGAGGACCTATGTGAAGCAACAATTCCCTTACCCATAGTTCTTTATTGTCCTTGATTCCCTTCAAATCAAACCAATTTTCGAGACGCTTACGATATTGACGAAATGTTTCTTTGCTGCCGTCGAAATATTCGAAATTCGATACCACATTGACGCTGGTTTGAATTGGCTGATTCGACTTCATAGCCTGGATCATTTCTCCGTTTTGACGTAAAACTTCGGCCATTGTGGATAAAATTGACTTCAAATCCTCAGATTGCATCATTCAACGTGCTTCGAAGTATTCTCTGTCGACGATTGATGATGAGATTAGGAGTAATGTGTACTCACGGCCTTGACTAGACTCGGTGGTCTTGTTGACGGACTATCTGAAGTTTTATCCTCGTCGCCACTTTGTTGTAACTCAAGATGATGAAATTACCACTAACAAGACAACGACTCCATATAATTTCATATAGTAGAATCCCAATGTACTCGACTCAATCTATATTCAAAATATGACATGTCAAGACTGACAAACACGAATAATCAATACTGACGCCAGAAGACCTGACATGTCAATAATATATACAAGGTATAACATACCCGCTTCGATGTCGTCTCATATGATCGTTGCGAACTTATATGCTCCAGAAGTATCCATGTGAGATGATAGAATACAGAGATACAGTGTGCAGACTGATATTGTCGAAGTATCTCCACTTGTCAATTGTTCTCGTTACATGTTCCTCGAAGTCTTCTTATATGGTCAGTGCGATCGTATCTTCTATAGCTGTAGGCATGTCAGATGCTAGAATGCGGAGTAACAGTGTAAGCATAGTCGGGGTCGAAGTTTCTTGTTCTGTCTGTTGTGTGCGTTTTACCCGCTTCGATGTCGTCTTATATAAAAGTTGTGAACTCATATGCTCCAGAGGAATCCATGTGAGATGATAGCATACAGAGATACGGTATGCGGCCTGATATTGTCGGAGTATCTTCACTTGCCTATTGTTCTCGTAATATGTCCATCGAAGTCGTCTCATATTGTCAGTGCGATCATACCTGCTATTGCTGTAGGCATGTCAGATGCGAAAATTCGGAATTACAGTGTAAACCTAGTCGGAGTCGAAGTTTCTTGTTCTGCCTGTTGTGTGCGATATACCCGCTTCGATGTCGTCTCAAATGATCATTGCGAACTACCATGCTACAAAGGTATTCATGTGAGATGTTACAATCCAGAGATACAGTGTGCAGATTGATGTCGAAGTATCTTCACTTGTCAATTGTTCTCGTTATATGTCCCTCGAAGTCGTCTTATATGGTCAGTGCGGTCGTATCTGCTATAGCTGTAGACATGTCAGATGCTAGAATGCAAAGTTTCAAAGTGAACAAAGTCGAAGTCGAAGTTTCTTGTTCTGTCTGTTGTGTGCGTTATACCCGCTTCGATGTCGTCTCATATAATAGTTGCGAACTCATATGCTCTAGAGGTATCCATGTGAAATGATAGAATACAGAGATACGGTGTGCGGACTGATGTTGTCGAAGTATCTCCACTTGCCTATTGTTCTCGTTATATGTCCTTCGAAGTTGTCCTATATGGTCCGTGCGATCGTATCTGCAATTACTGTAGGCATGTCAGATGCTAGAATGCGAAGTTAAAGTATAAACATTGTCGAAGTCAAAGTTTCTTGTTCTCCCTGTTGAAAGCGTTATTTCGATTCAGGAAACACTAGACAATGTCTACCTATGAGATGTATAACCGACTTATTATCAAGATTGATTTATTCGAAGTTTTGGCGAACACGCCGATTTACCGACTCTTGATTGTTGGAATCGAAGTTTTTGGTGGATATGAAAAAGTATAGTTCTCCACTCGCATATAATGAGCTGTCATATATACTTCTTGAATGGGCATTCTAGATGCTAGAATGCAAAGTTACAAAGTAAACATAGTCGAATAGCCTGTTGTGTGCGATATACCCGCTTTGATTCAGGAAACACTAGACAATGTCTAACTATGAGATGTATAACCGACTTATCATCAAGATTGATTCATTCGAAGTTTTGGCGAACACGCCGATTTACCGACTCTTGATTGTTGGAATCGAAGTTTTTGGTGGGTATGAAAAAGTATAGTTCTCCACTCGCATATAATGAGCTGTCATATATACTTCTTGAATGGGCATTCTAGATGCTAGAATGCAAAGTTACAAAGTAAACATAGTCGAATAGCCTGTTGTGTGCGATATACCCGCTTTGATTCAGGAAACACTAGACAATGTCTACCTATGAGATGTATAACCGAATTATTATCAAGATTGATGAATTCGAAGTATTGGCGAACACGCCGATTTACCGACTTTTGATTGTTGGAATCGAAGTTTCTGGTGGTAATGAAAAAGTAAAGTACTCCACTCGCATATAATGAGCTATCTTATATACTTCTTGAATGGGCATTCGGGATGCTAGAATGCAAAGTTACAAAGAAAACATAGTCGAATAGCCTGTTGTGTGCATTATACCCGCTTCGATGTCGTCTTAAATGATCATTGCGAACTACCATGCTACAAAGGTATTCATGTGAGATGTTACAATACAGAGATACAGTGTGCAGACTGATGTCGAAGTATCTTCACTTGTCAATAGTTCTCGTTATATGTCCCTCGAAGTCTTTTTATATGGTCAGTGCGATCGTATCTGCTATAGCTGTAGGCTTGTCAGATGCTAGAATGCGGAGTAACAGTGTAAGCATAGTCGGGGTCGAAGTTTCTTGTTCTGTCTGTTGTGTGCGTTATACCCGCTTCGATGTCGTCTTACGTAATAGTTGCGAACTCATATGCTCCAGAGGTATCCATGTGAGATGATAGAATACAGAGATACGGTGTGCGGACTGATGTTGTCGAAGTATCTCCACTTGCCTATTGTTCTCGTTATATGTCCTCCGAAGTCGTCCTATATGGTCAGTGCGATCGTATCTGCAATTATTGTAGGCATGTCAGATGCTAGAATGCGAAGTTGAAGTATAAACATTGTCGAAGTCAAAGTTTCTTGTTCTCCCTGTTGTAAGCTTTATTTCGATTCAGTAAACATTAGACAATGTCTACCTATGAGATGTATAACCGATTTATTATCAAGATTGATGAATTCGAAGTATTGGCGAACACGCCGATTTACCGACTTTTGATTGTTGGAATCGAAGTTTCTGGTGGTAATGAAAAAGTAAAGTACTCCACTCGCATATAATGAGCTTTCATATATACTTCTTGAATGGGCATTAGGGATGCTAGAATGCAAAGTTACAAAGTAAACATAGTCGAATAGCCTGTTGTGTGCGTTATACCCGCTTCGATGTCGTCTCATATAATCGTTGCGAACTTATATGCTCCAGAGGTATCTATGTGAGATGATAGAATACAGAGAAACAGTGTGCAGACTGATGTTGTCGAAGTATCTCCACTTGTCAATTGTTCTCGTTACATGTTCCTCGAAGTCTTCTTATATGGTCAGTGCGATCGTATCTGCTATAGCTGTAGGCATGTCAGATGCTAGAATGCGGAGTAACAGTGTAAGCATAGTCGGGGTCGGAGTTTCTTGTTCTGTCTGTTGTGTGCGTTATACCCGCTTTGATGTCGTCTTATATAAAAGTTGTGAACTCATATGCTCCAGAGGAATCCATGTGAGATGATAGCATACAGAGATACGGTATGCGGCCTGATGTTGTCGGAGTATCTTCACATGCCTATTGTTCTCGTAATATGTCCTTTGAAGTCGTCTCATATTGTCATTGCGATCATACCTGCTATTGCTGTAGGCATGTCAGATGCGAAAATTCGGAATTACAGTGTAAACATAGTCGGAGTCGAAGTTTCTTGTTCTGCCTGTTGTGTGCGTTATACCCGCTTCGATGTCGTCTTAAATGATCATTGCGAACTACCATGCTACAAAGGTATTCATGTGAGATGTTTCAATCCAGAGATACAGTGTGCAGATTGATGTCGAAGTATCTTCACTTGTCAATTGTTCTCGTTATATGTCCCTCGAAGTCGTCTTATATGGTCAGTGCGGTCGTATCTGCTATTGCTGTAGGCATGTCAGATGCTTGAATGCGGAGTTACAGTGTAAGCATAGTCGAGGTCGAAGTTTCTTGTTCTGCCTGTTGTGTGCGTTATACCCGCTTCGATGTCGTCTTATATAATAGTTGCGAACACATATGCTCCAGAGGTATCCATGTGAGATGATAGAATACAGAGATACGGTATGCGGACTGATGTCGGAGTATCTTCACTTACCTATTGTTCTCGTTGTATGTCCTTCGAAGTCGTCCTTTATGGTCCGTGCGATCGTATCTGCAATTACTGTAGGCATGTCAGATGCTAGAATGCGAAGTTACAGTGTTAACACAGTCGAAGTCGAAGCTTCTTGCTCTCCCTGTTGTTAGCGTTATTTTGATTCAGGAAACACTAGACAATGTCTACCTATGAGATGTATAACCGACTTATAATCAAGATTGATGAATTCGAAGTTTTGCCGAACACGCCGATTCACCGACTTTTGATTGTTGGAATCGAAGTTTCTGGTGGTAATGAAAAAGTGAAGTACTCCACTCGCATATAATAAGCTGTCATATATACTTCTTGAATGGGCATTTGGGATGCTAGAATGCAAAGTCACGAAGTAAACATAGTCGAATAGCCTGTTGTGTGCGTTATACTTGCTTCGATGTCATCTCATATGATCGTTGCGAACTTATATGCTCCAGAGGTATCTATGTGAGATGATAGAATACAGAGATACAGTGTACAGACTGATGTTGTCGAAGTATCTTCACTTGTCAATTGTTCTCGTTATATGTCCCTCGAAGTCTTCTTATATGGTCAGTGCGATCGTATCTGCTATAGCTGTAGGCATGTCAGATGCTAGAATGCGGAGTAACAGTGTAAGCCTAGTCGGGGTCGAAGTTTCTTGTTCTGTCTGTTGTGTGCGTTATACCCGCTTCGATGTCGTCTTATATAATAGTTGCGAATTCATATGCTCCAGAGGTATCCATGTGAGATGATAGAATACAGAGATACGGTGTGCGGACTGATTTTGTCGAAGTATCTCCACTCGCCTATTGTTCTCGTGTTCTCGTTATATGTCCTTCGAAGTCGTCCTATATAGTCAGAGCGATCGTATCTGCAATTACAGTAGGAATGTCAGATGCTAGAATGCGAAGTTAAAGTATAAACATTGTCGAAGTCAAAGTTCCTTGTTCTCCCTGTTATGAGCACTAATTCGATTCAGGAAACACTAGACAATGTCTACCTATGATATGTATAACCGACTTATTATCGAGATTGATGAATTCGAAGTTTTGCCGAACACGCCGATTTACCGACTTTTGATTGTTGGAATCGAAGTTTCTGGTGGTATTGAAAAAGTAAAGTACTCCACTCGCATATAATAAGCTGTCATATATACTTCTTGAATGGGCATTTGGGATATTAGAATGCGAAGTTACAAAGTAAACATAGTCGAATAGCCTGTTGTGTGCATTATACCCACTTCGATGTCGTCTCATATGATCGTCGCGAATTTATATGCTCCAGAGGTATCTATGTGAGATGATAGAATACAGAGATACAGTGTGCAGACTGATGTTGTCGAAGTATCTTCACTTGTCAATTGTTCTCGTTATATGTCCCTCGGAGTCTTCTTTTATGGTCAGTGCGTTCGTATCTGCTATAGCTGTAGGCATGTCAGATACTAGAATGCAGAGTTACAGTGTAAGCATAGTCGGGGTAGGAGTTTCTTGTTCTGTCTGTTGTGTGCGTTATACCTGCTTCGATGTCGTCTTATATAAAAGTTGTGAACTCATATGCTCCAGAGGAATCCATGTGAGATGATAGCATACCGAGATACGGTATGCGGCCTGATGTTGTCGGAGTATCTCTACTTGCCTATTGTTCTCGTTATATGTCCTTCGAAGCCGTCTCATATTGTCAGTGCGATCATACCTGCTATTGCTGTAGGCATGTCAGATGCAAGAATCCGGAGTTACAGTGTAAGCATAGTCGAGCTCGAAGTTTCTTGTTCTGCCTGTTGTGTGCGTTATACCCGCTTCGATGTCGTCTTATATAATAGTTGCGAATTCATATGCTCCAGAGGTATCCATGTGAGATGATAGAATACAGAGATACGGTATGCGGACTGATGTCGGAGTATCTCCACTTGCCTATTATTCTCGTTGTATGTCCTTCGAAGTCGTCCTATATGGTCAGTGCGATTGTATCTGCAATCACTGAAGGCATGTCAGATGCTAGAATGCCAAGTTACAGTGTTAACACAGTCGAAGTCGAAGTTTCTTGCTCTGCCTGTTGTTAGCGTTATTTTGATTCAGGAAACACTAGACAATGTCTACCTATGAGATGTATAACCGACTTATAATCAAGATTGATGAATTCGAAGTTTTGCCGAACACGCCGATTTACCGACTTTTGATTGTTGAAATCGAAGTTTCTGGTGGTAATGAAAAAGTAAAGTACTCAACTCGCATATAATAGATGTCATATATACTGCTTGAATGGGCATTTGGGATACTAGAATGCATAGTTACGAAGTAAACATAGTCGAATAGCCTGTTTTGTGCGTTATACTTGCTTCGATGTCGTGTCATATGATTGTTGCGAACTTATATGCTCCAGAGGTATCTATGTGGGATGATAGAATACAGAGATACAGTGTGCAGACTGATGTTGTCGAAGTATCTTCACTTGTCAATTGTTCTCGTTATATGTCCCTCGAAGTCTTCTCTTATGGTCAGTGCGATCGTATCTGCTATAGCTGTAGGCATGTCAGATGCTAGAATGCGGAGTTACAGTGTAAGCATAGTCGGGGTCGAAGTTTCTTGTTCTGTCTGTTGTGTGCGTTAAACCCGCATCGATGTCGTCTTATATAAAGGATGTGAACTCATATGCTCCAGAGGAATCCATGTGAGATGATAGCATACAGAGATACGGTATGCGGCCTGCTGTTGTCGGAGTATCTCTACTTGCCCATTGTTCTCGTTATATGTCCTTCGAAGTCGTCCCATATTGTCAGTGCGATCATAACTGCTATTGCTGTAGGCATGTCAGATGCAAAAATTCGGAGTTACAGTGTAAACATAGTCGGAGTAGAAGTGTCTTTTTCTGCCTGTTGTGTGCGTTATACCCGCTTCGATGTCGTCTTAAATGATCATTGCGAACTACCATGCTACAGAGGTATTCATGTGAGATGTTATAATCCAGAGATACTGTGTGCAGATTGATGTCGAAGAATCTTCACTTGTCAATTGTTCTCGATATATGTCCCTCGAAGTCGTCTTATATAGTCAGTGCGATCGTATCTGCTATTGCTGTAGGCATGTCAGATGCTAGAATGCGGAGTTACAGTGTAAGCATAGTCGAGGTCGAAGTTTCTTGTTCTGCCTGTTGTGTGCGTTATACCCGCTTCGATGTCGTCTTATATAATAGTTGCGAACTCATATGTTCCAGAGGTATCCATGTGAGATGATAGAATACAGAGATACGGTATGCGGACTGATGTCGGAGTATCTTCACTTGCCTATTGTTCTCGTTGTATGTCCTTCGAAGTCGTCCTATATGGTCAGTGCGATCATATCTGCAATTTTTGTAGGCATGTCAGATGCTAGAATGCGAAGTTACAGTGTTAACACAGTCGAAGTCGAAGTTTCTTGCTCTCCCTGTTGTTAGCGTTATTTTGATTCAGGAAACACTAGACAATGTCTACCTATGAGATGTATAACCGACTTATTATCAAAATTGATGAATTCGAAGTTTTGCCGAACACGCCGATTTACCGACTTTTGATTGTTGGAATCGAAGTTTCTGGTGGTAATGAAAAAGTGAAGTACTCCACTCGCATATAATAAGCTGTCATATATACTTCTTGAATGGGCATTTGGGATGCTAGAATGCAAAGTTACGAAGTAAACATAGTCGAATAGCCTGTTGTGTGCGTTATACTTGCTTCGATGTCATCTCATATGATCGTTGCGAACTTATATGCTCCAGAGGTATCTATGTGAGATGATAGAATACAGAGATACAGTGTGCAGACTGATGTTGTCGAAGTATCTTCACTTGTCAATTGTTCTCGTTATATGTCCCTCGAAGTCTTCTTTTATGGTCAGTGCGTTCGTATCTGCTATAGCTGTAGGCATGTCAGATGCTAGAATGCGGAGTTACAGTGTAAGCATAGTCGGGGTCGGAGTTTCTTGTTCTGTCTGTTGTGTGCGTTATACCCGCTTCGATGTCGTCTTATATAAAATTTGTGAACTCATATGCTCCAGAGGAATCCATGTGAGATGATAGCATACAAAGATACGGTGTGCGGACTGATGTTGTCGAAGTATCTCCACTTGCCTATTATTCTCGTTATATGTCCTCCGAAGTCGTCCTATATGGTCAGAGCGATCGTATCTGTTTCATCTGTAGGCATGTCAGATAATAGAATTTAGAGCCACAGTGTAAACATAGTCGAAGTTTCTTGTTCTCCCTGTTTTATGCGTTATTCCCGTTCTGATGTCGTATCAAATGATCGATGCGAACTGATATGCTCCAAAGGTATGTGAGATGATAGAATACAAAGATACAGTGTGCTGACTGATGTTGTCAATGTATCTTTATTCGTCTATTGTTCTCGTTATAAGTCCTTCAAACTCGTCTCATATGGTCAGTGCCATCGCATCTGCAATAACTCTATTCATGTCAGATGCTAGAATGCAAAGTTACAGTGTAGAAATAGTCGAAGTCGAAGTTTCTTGTTCTGCTCGTTGTGTGCGTTATACCCATTTTGATGTCGTCTCATAAGATCGTTGCGAACTACCATGCTACAAAGGTATTCATGTGAGATGTTATAATACAGAGATACAGTGTGCAGACTGATGTCGAAGTATCTTGACCTGTCAATTGTTC
This sequence comes from Phaedon cochleariae, assembly GCA_918026855.4. Taxonomy (NCBI): domain Eukaryota; kingdom Metazoa; phylum Arthropoda; class Insecta; order Coleoptera; family Chrysomelidae; genus Phaedon; species Phaedon cochleariae. The sequence continues at coordinate 15,495,741 of OU896721.1, read as the reverse complement.
TCGTTATATGTCCCTCGAAGTCGTCCCATATGGTCAGTGCGATCTCATCTGCAATTACTGTAGGCATGTCAGATTCTAGAATGCGAAGTTACAGTGGAAACACAGTCGAAGTCGAAGCTTCTTGCTCTCCCTGTTGTTATCGTTATTTTGATTCAGGAAACACTAGACAATGTCTACCTATGAGATGTATAACCGACTTATAATCAAGATTGATGAATTCGAAGTTTTGGCGAAGACGCCGATTTACCGACTTTTGATTGTTGGAATCGAAGTTTCTGGTGGTAATGAAAAAGTGAATTACTCCACTCGCATATAATAAGCTGTCATATATACTTCTTGAATGGGCATTTGGGATGCTAGAATGCAAAGTTACAAAGTAAACATAGTCGAATAGCCTGTTGTGTGCGGTATACCCGCTTCGATATCGTCTTAAATAGAAGTTGTGAACTCATATGCTCCAGAGGAATCCATGTGAGATGATAGCATACAGAGATACGGTTTGCGGCCTGATGTTGTCGGAGTATCTCCACTTGCCCATTGTTCTCCTTATATGTCCTTCGAAGTCGTCTCATGTTGTCAGTGCGATCATACCTGCTATTGCTGTAGGCATGTCAGATGCAAAAATTCGGAGTTACAGTGTAAACATAGTCGGAGTCAAAGTTTCTTGTTCTGCCTGTTGTGTGCGTTATACCCGCTTCGATGTCGTCTTGAATGATCATTGCGAACTACCATGCAACGGTATTCATGTGAGATGTTACAATCCAGAGATACAGTGTGCAGACTGATGTCGAAGTATCTTAACTTGTGAATTGTTCTCGTTATATGTCCCTCGAAGTCGTCTTATATGGTCAGTGCGATCGTATCTGCTATTGCTGTTGGCATGTCAGATGCTAGAATGCGGAGTAACAGTGTAAGCATAGTCGGGGTCGAAGTTTCTTGTTCTGTCTGTTGTGTGCGTTATACCCGCTTCTATGTCGTCTTATATGATAGTTGCGAACTCATATGCTCCAGAGGTATCCATGTGATCTATACAGAGATACGGTATGCGGACTGATGTCGGAGTATCTTCACCTGCCTTTTGTTCTCGTTGTATGTCCTTCGTAGTCGTCCTATATGGTCAGTGCGATCGTATCTGCAATAACTGTAGGCATGTCAGATGCTAGAATGCGAAGTTACAGTGTTAACACAGTCGAAGTCGAAGTTTATTGCTGTCCCCGTTGTTAGCGTTATTTTGATTCAGGAAACACTAGACAATGTCTACCTATGAGATGTATAACCGACTTATTATCAAGATTGATAAATTCGAAGTTTTGGCGAACACGCCGGTTTACCGACTCTTGATTGTTTAAATCGAAATTTTTGGTGGATATGAAAAAGTATAGTTCTCCACTCGCATATAATGAGCTGTCATATATACTTCTTGAATGGGCATTCGGGATGCTAGAATGCAAAGTTACAAAGTAAACATAGTCGAATAGCCTGTTGTGTGCATTATACCCGCTTCGATGTCGTCTCAAATGATCATTGCGAACTACCATGCTACAAAGGTATTCATGTGAGATGTTACAATACATAGATACAGTGTGCAGACTGATGTCGAAGTATCTTCACTTGTCAATTGTTCTCGTTATATGTCCCTCGAAGTATTTTTATATGGTCAGTGCGATCGTATCTGCTATAGCTGTAGGCTTGTCAGATGCTAGAATGCGGAGTAACAGTGTAAGCATAGTCGGGGTCGAAGTTTCTTGTTCTGTCTGTTGTGTGCGTTATACCCGCTTCGATGTCGTCTTATGTGATAGTTGCGAACTCATATGCTCCAGAGGTATCTATGTGAGATGATAGAATACAGAGATACAGTGTGCAGACTGATATTGTCGAAGTATCTCCACTTGTCAATTGTTCTCGTTACATGTTCCTCGAAGTCTTCTTATATGGTCAGTGCGATCGTATCTGCTATAGCTGTAGGCATGTCAGATGCTAAAATGCGGAGTAACAGTGTAAGCATAGTCGGGGTCGAAGTTTCTTGTTCTGTCTGTTGTGTGCGTTATACCCGCTTCGATGTCGTCTTATATAAAAGTTGTGAACTCATATGCTCCAGAGGAATCCATGTGAGATGATAGCATACAGAGATACGGTATGCGGCCTGATGTTGTCGGAGTATCTTCACTTGCCTATTGTTCTCGTAATATGTCCATCGAAGTCCTCTCATATTGTCAGTGCGATCATACCTGCTATTGCTGTAGGCATGTCAGATGCGAAAATTCGGAATTACAGTGTAAACATAGTCGGAGTCGAAGTTTCTTGTTCTGCCTGTTGTGTGCGTTATACCCGCTTCGATGTCGTCTTAAATGATCATTGCGAACTACAATGCTACAAAGGTATTCATGTGAGATGTTACAATCCAGAGATACAGTGTGCAGATTGATGTCGAAGTATCTTCACTTGTCAATTGTTCTCGTTATATGTCCCTCGAAGTCGTCTTATATGGTCAGTGCGGTCGTATCTGCTATAGCTGTAGACATGTCAGATGCTAGAATGCAAAGTTTCAAAGTAAACAAAGTCGAAGTCGAAGTTTCTTGTTCTGTCTGTTGTGTGCGTTATACCCGCTTCGATGTCGTCTTATATAATAGTTGCGAACTCATATGCTCTAGAGGTATCCATGTGAAATGATAGAATACAGAGATACGGCCTATTGTTCTCGTTATATGTCCTTCGAAGTTGTCCTATATGGTCAGTGCGATCGTATCTGCAATTACTGTAGGCATGTCAGATGCTAGAATGCGAAGTTAAAGTATAAACATTGTCGAAGTCAAAGTTTCTTGTTCTCCCTGTTGAAAGCGTTATTTCGATTCAGGAAACACTAGACAATGTCTACCTATGAGATGTATAACCGACTTATTATCAAGATTGATTTATTCGAAGTTTTGGCGAACACGCCGATTTACCGACTCTTGATTGTTGGAATCGAAGTTTTTGGTGGATATGAAGGAGTATAGTTCTCCACTCGCATATAATGAGCTGTCATATATACTTCTTGAATGGACATTCTAGATGCTAGAATGCAAAGTTACAAAGTAAAAATAGTCGATGTCAGAGTTTCTTGTTCTGCCTGTTGTGTGCGTTATACCCGATTCGATGTCAACTCATATGATCGTTTCGAACTACCATGCTCCAAATGTATCCATGTGACATGATAGAATACAGAGATACAGTGTGCAGACTGATGGTCTCGAAGTATCCGCACTCGCCTATTGTTCTCGTCCTCTGAAGTCTTCCTATATGGTCGGTGCGATCGTATCTGCTTGGAATGTAGGCATGTCAGATGCTAGAATGCAAAGTTACAGTGTGAATATAGTCGAAGTTTTTTGTTCTGCCTGTTATGTACGTTATACCCGTTTTGAAGTCGTCTCATATGATCGATGCGAACTGATATGCTCCAGAGGTATCTATGTGAGATGATAAAATACAGAGATACCGTGTGCAGACTGATGTTGTCGAAGTATCCTCACTTGCCCATTAATCTCGTTATATGTCCTTCGAAGTCTTTCTATAAGGTCAGTGCGATCGTATCTGTTTCATCTGTAGGCATGTCAGATAATAGAATTTAGAGCCACAGTGTAAACATAGTCGAAGTTTCTTGTTCTCCCTGTTTTATGCGTTATTCCCGTTCTGATGTCGTATCAAATGATCGAAGCGAACTGATATGCTCCAAAGGTATGTGGGATGATAGAATACAAAGAAACAGTGTGCTGACTGATGTTGTAAATGTATCTTTATTTGTCTATTGTTCTCGTTATGAGTCCTTCAAAGTCGTCTCATATGGACAGTGCCATCGCATCTGCAAAAACTCCATTCATGTCAGATGCTAGAATGCAAAGTTACAGTGTAGACATAGTCGAAGTTTCTTGTTCTGCTCGTTGTGTGCGTTATACCCGTTTTGATGTCGTCTCATATTATGATCGTTGCGAACTACCATGCTACAAAGGTTTTCATGTGAGATGTGTGCAGACTGATGTCGAAGTATCTTTACCTGTCAATTGTTCTCGTTATATGTCCCTCGAAGTCGTCTCATATGGTCAGTGCGATCGTATCTGCAATTACTTTAGGCATGTCAGATGCTAGAATGCGAAGTTACAGTGGAAACACAGTCGAAGTCGAAGTTTGTTGCTCTCCCTGTTGTTAGCGTTATTTTGATTCAGGAAACACTAGACAATGTCTACCTTTGAGATGTATAACCGACTTATTATCAAGATTGATAAATTCGAAGTTTTGGCGAACACGCCGGTTCACCGACTCTATATTGTTTAAATCGAAGTTTTTGGTGGATATGAAAAAGTATAGTTCTCCACTCGCATATAATGAGCTGTCATATATACTTCTTGAATGGGCATTCTAGATGCTAGAATGCAAAGTTACAAAGTAAACATAGTCGAATAGCCTGTTGTGTGCGGTATACCCGCATTGATTCAGGAAACACTAGACAATGTCTACCTATGAGATGTATAACCGAATTATTATCAAGATTGATGAATTCGAAGTATTGGCGAACACGCCGATTTACCGACTTTTGATTGTTGGATTCGAAGTTTCTGGTGGTAATGAAAAAGTAAAGTACTCCACTCGCATATAATGAGCTATCATATATACTTCTTAAATGGGCATTCGGGATGCTAGAATGCAAAGTTACAAAGTAAACATAGTCGAATAGCCTGTTGTGTGCATTATACCCGCTTCGGTGTCGTTTCAAATGATCATTGCGAACTACCATGCTACAAAGGTATTCATGTGAGATGTTACAATACAGAGATTCAGTGCCGACTGATGTCGAAGTATCTTCACTTGTCAATTGTTCTCGTTATATGTCCCTCGAAGTCTTTTTATATGGTCAGTGCGATCGTATCTGCTATAGCTGTAGGCTTGTCAGATGCTAGAATGCGGAGTAACAGTGTAAGCATAGTTGGGGTCGAAGTTTCTTGTTCTGTCTGTTGTGTGCGTTATACCCGCTTCGATGTCGTCTTATGTAATAGTTGCGAACTCATATGCTCCAGAGGTATCCATGTGAGATGATAGAATACAGAGATACGGTGTGCGGACTGATGTTGTCGAAGTATCTCCACTTGCCTATTGTTCTCGTTATATGTCCTCCGAAGTCGTCCTATATGGTCAGTGCGATCGTATCTGCAATTACTGTAGGCATGTCAGATGCTAGAATGCGAAGTTGAAGTATAAATATTGTCGAAGTCAAAGTTCCTTGTTCTCCCTGTTGTGAGCTTTATTTCGATTCAGGAAACACTAGACAATGTCTACCTATGAGATGTATAACCGATTTATTATCAAGATTGATGAATTCGAAGTATTGGCGAACACGCCGATTTACCGACTTTTGATTGTTGGAATCGAAGTTTCTGGTGGTAATGAAAAAGTAAAGTACTCCACTCGCATATAATGAGCTATCATATATACTTCTCGAATGGGCATTCGGGATGCTAGAATGCAAAGTTACAAAGTAAACATAGTCGAAAAGCCTGTTGTGTGCGTTATACCCGCTTCGATGTCGTCTCATATAATCGTTGCGAACTTATATGCTCCAGAGGTATCTATGTGAGATGATAGAATACAGAGATACAGTGTGCAGACTGATGTTGTCGAAGTATCTCCACTTGTCAATTGTTCTCGTTACATGTTCCTCGAAGTCTTCTTATATGGTCAGTGCGATCGTATCTGCTATAGCTGTAGGCATGTCAGATGCTAGAATGCGGAGTAACAGTGTAAGCAAAGTCGGGGTCGGAGTTTCTTGTTCTGTCTGTTGTGTGCGTTATACCCGCTTCGATGTCGTCTTATATAGAAGTTGTGGACTCATATGCTCCAGAGGAATCCATGTGAGATGATAGCATACAGAGATACGGTATGCGGCATGATGTTGTCGGAGTATCTTCACTCGCCTATTGTTCTCGTAATATGTCCTTCGAAGTCGTCTCATATTGTCAGTGCGATCATACCTGCTATTGCTGTAGGCATGTCAGATGCGAAAATTCGGAATTACAGTGTAAACATAGTCGGAGTCGAAGTTTCTTGTTCTGCCTGTTGTGTGCGTTATACCCGCTCCGATGTCGTCTTGAATGATCATTGCGAACTACCATGCTACAAAGGTATTCATGTGAGATGTTACAATCCAGAGATACAGTGTGCAGATTGATGTCGAAGTATCTTCACTTGTCAATTGTTCTCGTTATATGTCCCTCGAAGTCGTCTTATATGGTCAGTGCGGTCGTATCTGCTATTGCTGAAGGCATGTCAGATGCTTGAATGCGGAGTTACAGTGTAAGCATAGTCGAGGTCGAAGTTTCTTGTTCTGCCTGTTGTGTGCGTTATACCCGCTTCGATGTCGTCTTATATAATAGTTGCGAACACATATGCTCCAGAGGTATCCATGTGAGATGATAGAATACAGAGATACGGTATGCGGACTGATGTCGGAGTATCTTCACTTACCTATTGTTCTCGTTGTATGTCCTTCGGAGTCGTCCTTTATGGTCCGTGCGATCGTATCTGCAATTACTGTAGGCATGTCAGATGCTAGAATGCGAAGTTACAGTGTTAACACAGTCGAAGTCGAAGCTTCTTGCTCCCCCTGTTGTTAACGTTATTTTGATTCAGGAAACACTAGAAAATGTCTACCTATGAGATGTATAACCGACTTATAATCAAGATTGATGAATTCGAAGTTTTGCCGAACACGCCGATTTACCGACTTTTGATCGTTGGAATCGAAGTTTCTGGTGGTAATGGAAAAGTAAAGTACTCAACTCGCATATAATAAGATGTCATATATACTTCTTGAATGGGCATTTGGGATACTAGAATGCATAGTTACGAGGTAAACATAGTCAAATAGCCTGTTTTGTGCGTTATACTTGCTTCGATGTCGTCTCATATGATCGTTGCGAACTTATATGCTCCAGAGGTATCTATGTGGGATGATAGAATACAGAGATACAGTGTGCAGACTGATGTTGTCGAAGTATCTTCACTTGTCAATTGTTCTCGTTATATGTCTTCTCTTATGGTCAGTGCGATCGTATCTGCTATAGCTGTAGGCATGTCAGATGCTAGAATGCGGAGTTACAGTGTTAGCATAGTCGGGGTCGAAGTTTCTTGTTCTGTCTATTGTGTGCGTTAAACCCGCTTCGATGTCGTGTTATATAAAGGTTGTGAACTCATATGCTCCAGAGAAATCCATGTGAGATGATAGCATACAGAGATACGGTATGCGGCTTGCTGTTGTCGGAGTATCTCTACTTGCCCATTGTTCTCGTTATATGTCCTTCGAAGTCGTCCCATATTGTCAGTGCGATCATACCTGCTATTGCTGTAGGCATTTTAGATGCAAAAATTCGGAGTTACAGTGTGAACATAGTCGGAGTCGAAGTTTCTTGTTCTGCCTGTTGTGTGCGTTATACCCGCTTCGATGTCATCTTAAATGATCATTGCGAACTACCATGCTACAGAGGTATTCATGTGAGATGTTATAATCCAAAGATACTGTGTGCAGATTGATGTCGAAGTATCTTCACTTGTCAATTGTTCTCGATATATGTCCCTCGAAGTCGTCTAATATGGTCAGTGCAATCGTATCTGCTATTGCTTACAATCCAGAGATACAGTGTGCAGATTGATGTCGAAGTATCTTCACTTGTCAATTGTTCTCGTTATATGTCCCTCGAAGTCGTCTTATATGGTCAGTGCGGTCGTATCTGCTATTGCTGTAGGCATGTCAGATGCTTGAATGCGGAGTTACAGTGTAAGCATAGTCGAGGTCGAAGTTTCTTGTTTTGCCTGTTGTGTGCGTTATACCCGCTTCGATGTCGTCTTATATAATAGTTGCGAACACATATGCTCCAGAGGTATCCATGTGAGATGATAGAATACAGAGATACGATATGCGGACTCATGTCGGAGTATCTTCACTTACCTATTGTTCTCGTTGTATGTCTTTCGGAGTCGTCCTTTATGGTCCGTGCGATCGTATCTGCAATTACTGTAGGCATGTCAGATGCTAGAATGCGAAGTTACAGTGTTAACACAGTCGAAGTCGAAGCTTCTTGCTCTCCCTGTTGTTAGCGTTATTTTGATTCAGGAAACACTAGACAATGTCTACCTATGAGATGTATAACCGACTTATAATCAAGATTGATGAATTCGAAGTTTTTCCGAACACGCCGATTTACCGACTTTTGATTGTTGGAATCGAAGTTTCTGGTGGTAATGGAAAAGTAAAGTACTCAACTCGCATATAATAAGATGTCATATATACTTCTTGAATGGGCATTTGGGATACTAGAATGCATAGTTACGAGGTAAACATAGTCAAATAGCCTGTTTTGTGCGTTATACTTGCTTCGATGTCGTCTCATATGATCGTTGCGAACTTATATGCTCCAGAGGTATCTATGTGGGATGATAGAATACAGAGATACAGTGTGCAGACTGATGTTGTCGAAGTATCTTCACTTGTCAATTGTTCTCGTTAAATGTCCCTCGAAGTCTTCTCTTATGGTCAGTGCGATCGTATCTGCTATAGCTGTAGGCATGTCAGATGCTAGAATGCGGAGTTACAGTGTAAGCATAGTCGGGGTCGAAGTTTCTTGTTCTGTCTGTTGTGTGCGTTAAACCCGCTTCGATGTCGTGTTATATGAAGGTTGTCAACTCATATGCTCCAGAGGAATCCATGTGAGATGATAGCATACAGAGATACGGTATGCGGCTTGCTGTTGTCGGAGTATCTCTACTTGCCCATTGTTCTCGTCATATGTCCTTCGAAGTCGTCCCATATTGTCAGTGCGATCATACCTGCTATTGCTGTAGGCATGTCAGATGCAAAAATTCGGAGTTACAGTGTAAACATAGTCGGAGTCGAAGTTTCTTGTTCTGCCTGTTGTGTGCGTTATACCCGCTTCGATGTCGTCTTAAATGATCATTGCGAACTACCATGCTACAGAGGTATTCATGTGAGATGTTATAATCCAAAGATACTGTGTGCAGATTGATGTCGAAGTATCTTCACTTGTCAATTGTTCTCGATATATGTCCCTCGAAGTCGTCTAATATGGTCAGTGCGATCGTATCTGCTATTGCTGTAGGCATGTCATGCTAGAATGCGGAGTTACAGTGTGAGCATAGTCGAGGTCGAAGTTTCTTGTTCTGCCTGTTGTGTGCGTTATACCCGCTTCGATGTCGTCTTATATAATAGTTGCGAACTCATATGCTCCAGAGGTATCCATCTGAGATGATAGAATACAGAGATACGGTATGCGGACTGATGTCGGAGTATCTCCACTTGCCTATTATTCTCGTTGTATTTCCTTCGAAGTCGTCCTATATGGTCATTGCGATCGTATCTGCAATAACTGTAGGCATGTCAGATGCTAGAATGCGAAGTTACAGTGTAAACACAGTCGAAGTCGAAGTTTCTTGCTCTTCCTGTTGTGAGCGTTATTTTGATTCAGGAAACACTAGACAATATTTACCTATCAGATGTATAACCGACTTTTTATCAAGATCGATGAATTCGAAGTTTTGGCGAACACGCCGGTTCACCGACTCTTGATAGTTTAAATCGAAGTTTTTGGTGGATATGAAAAAGTATAATTCTCTACTCGCATATAATGAGCTGTCATATATACTTCTTGAATGGGCATTCTAGATGCTAGAATGCAAAGTTACAAAGTTAACATAGTCGAAGTCAGAATTTCTTGTTCTGCCTGTTGTGTGCGTTATACCCGATTCGATGTCAACCCATATGATCGTTGCGAACTATCATGCTTCGAAGGTATCCATGTGAGATGTTACAATACAGAGATACAGTGTGCAGACTGATGTCGAAGTATCTTCACTTGACAATTGTTCTCGTTATATGTCCCTCGAAGTTTTCTTATATGGTCAGTGCGATCGTATCTGCTATAGCTGTAGGCATGTCAGATGCTAGAATGCAATGTTTCAAAGTAAACAAAGTCGAAGTCGAAGTTTCTTGTTCTGTCTGTTTTGTGCGTTATACCCGCTTCGATGTCGTCTCATATAATAGTTGCAAACTCATATGCTCCAGAGGTATCTATGTGAGATGATAGAATACAGAGATACAGTGTGCAGACTGATATTGTCGAAGTATCTCCACTTGTCAATTGTTCTCGTTACATGTTCCTCGAAGTCTTCCTATATGGACAGTGCGATCGTATCTGCTATAGCTGTAGGCATGTCAGATGTTAAAATGCGGAGTAACAGTGTAAGCATAGTCGGGGTCGAAGTTTCTTGTTCTGTCTGTTGTGTGCGTTATACCCGCTTCGAAGTCGTCTTATATAAAAGTTGTGAACTCATATGCTCCAGAGGAATCCATGTGAGATGATAGCATACAGAGATACGGTATGCGGCCTGATGTTGTCGGAGTATCTTCACTTGCCTATTGTTCTCGTAATATGTCCATCGAAGTCCTCTCATATTGTCAGTGCGATCATACCTGCTATTGCTGTAGGCATGTCAGATGCGAAAATTCGGAATTACAGTGTAAACATAGTCGGAGTCGAAGTTTCTTGTTCTGCCTGTTGTGTGCGTTATACCCGCTTCGATGTCGTCTTAAATGATCATTGCGAACTACAATGCTACAAAGGTATTCATGTGAGATGTTACAATCCAGAGATACAGTGTGCAGATTGATGTCGAAGTATCTTCACTTGTCAATTGTTCTCGTTATATGTCCCTCGAAGTCGTCTTATATGGTCAGTGCGGTCGTATCTGCTATAGCTGTAGACATGTCAGATGCTAGAATGCAAAGTTTCAAAGTAAACAAAGTCGAAGTCGAAGTTTCTTGTTCTGTCTGTTGTGTGCGTTATACCCGCTTCGATGTCGTCTTATATAATAGTTGCGAACTCATATGCTCTAGAGGTATCCATGTGAAATGATAGAATACAGAGATACGGCCTATTGTTCTCGTTATATGTCCTTCGAAGTTGTCCTATATGGTCAGTGCGATCGTATCTGCAATTACTGTAGGCATGTCAGATGCTAGAATGCGAAGTTAAAGTATAAACATTGTCGAAGTCAAAGTTTCTTGTTCTCCCTGTTGAAAGCGTTATTTCGATTCAGGAAACACTAGACAATGTCTACCTATGAGATGTATAACCGACTTATTATCAAGATTGATTTATTCGAAGTTTTGGCGAACACGCCGATTTACCGACTCTTGATTGTTGGAATCGAAGTTTTTGGTGGATATGAAGGAGTATAGTTCTCCACTCGCATATAATGAGCTGTCATATATACTTCTTGAATGGACATTCTAGATGCTAGAATGCAAAGTTACAAAGTAAAAATAGTCGATGTCAGAGTTTCTTGTTCTGCCTGTTGTGTGCGTTATACCCGATTCGATGTCAACTCATATGATCGTTTCGAACTACCATGCTCCAAATGTATCCATGTGACATGATAGAATACAGAGATACAGTGTGCAGACTGATGGTCTCGAAGTATCCGCACTCGCCTATTGTTCTCGTCCTCTGAAGTCTTCCTATATGGTCGGTGCGATCGTATCTGCTTGGAATGTAGGCATGTCAGATGCTAGAATGCAAAGTTACAGTGTGAATATAGTCGAAGTTTTTTGTTCTGCCTGTTATGTACGTTATACCCGTTTTGAAGTCGTCTCATATGATCGATGCGAACTGATATGCTCCAGAGGTATCTATGTGAGATGATAAAATACAGAGATACCGTGTGCAGACTGATGTTGTCGAAGTATCCTCACTTGCCCATTAATCTCGTTATATGTCCTTCGAAGTCTTTCTATAAGGTCAGTGCGATCGTATCTGTTTCATCTGTAGGCATGTCAGATAATAGAATTTAGAGCCACAGTGTAAACATAGTCGAAGTTTCTTGTTCTCCCTGTTTTATGCGTTATTCCCGTTCTGATGTCGTATCAAATGATCGAAGCGAACTGATATGCTCCAAAGGTATGTGGGATGATAGAATACAAAGAAACAGTGTGCTGACTGATGTTGTAAATGTATCTTTATTTGTCTATTGTTCTCGTTATGAGTCCTTCAAAGTCGTCTCATATGGACAGTGCCATCGCATCTGCAAAAACTCCATTCATGTCAGATGCTAGAATGCAAAGTTACAGTGTAGACATAGTCGAAGTTTCTTGTTCTGCTCGTTGTGTGCGTTATACCCGTTTTGATGTCGTCTCATATTATGATCGTTGCGAACTACCATGCTACAAAGGTTTTCATGTGAGATGTGTGCAGACTGATGTCGAAGTATCTTTACCTGTCAATTGTTCTCGTTATATGTCCCTCGAAGTCGTCTCATATGGTCAGTGCGATCGTATCTGCAATTACTTTAGGCATGTCAGATGCTAGAATGCGAAGTTACAGTGGAAACACAGTCGAAGTCGAAGTTTGTTGCTCTCCCTGTTGTTAGCGTTATTTTGATTCAGGAAACACTAGACAATGTCTACCTTTGAGATGTATAACCGACTTATTATCAAGATTGATAAATTCGAAGTTTTGGCGAACACGCCGGTTCACCGACTCTATATTGTTTAAATCGAAGTTTTTGGTGGATATGAAAAAGTATAGTTCTCCACTCGCATATAATGAGCTGTCATATATACTTCTTGAATGGGCATTCTAGATGCTAGAATGCAAAGTTACAAAGTAAACATAGTCGAATAGCCTGTTGTGTGCGGTATACCCGCATTGATTCAGGAAACACTAGACAATGTCTACCTATGAGATGTATAACCGAATTATTATCAAGATTGATGAATTCGAAGTATTGGCGAACACGCCGATTTACCGACTTTTGATTGTTGGATTCGAAGTTTCTGGTGGTAATGAAAAAGTAAAGTACTCCACTCGCATATAATGAGCTATCATATATACTTCTTAAATGGGCATTCGGGATGCTAGAATGCAAAGTTACAAAGTAAACATAGTCGAATAGCCTGTTGTGTGCATTATACCCGCTTCGGTGTCGTTTCAAATGATCATTGCGAACTACCATGCTACAAAGGTATTCATGTGAGATGTTACAATACAGAGATTCAGTGCCGACTGATGTCGAAGTATCTTCACTTGTCAATTGTTCTCGTTATATGTCCCTCGAAGTCTTTTTATATGGTCAGTGCGATCGTATCTGCTATAGCTGTAGGCTTGTCAGATGCTAGAATGCGGAGTAACAGTGTAAGCATAGTTGGGGTCGAAGTTTCTTGTTCTGTCTGTTGTGTGCGTTATACCCGCTTCGATGTCGTCTTATGTAATAGTTGCGAACTCATATGCTCCAGAGGTATCCATGTGAGATGATAGAATACAGAGATACGGTGTGCGGACTGATGTTGTCGAAGTATCTCCACTTGCCTATTGTTCTCGTTATATGTCCTCCGAAGTCGTCCTATATGGTCAGTGCGATCGTATCTGCAATTACTGTAGGCATGTCAGATGCTAGAATGCGAAGTTGAAGTATAAATATTGTCGAAGTCAAAGTTCCTTGTTCTCCCTGTTGTGAGCTTTATTTCGATTCAGGAAACACTAGACAATGTCTACCTATGAGATGTATAACCGATTTATTATCAAGATTGATGAATTCGAAGTATTGGCGAACACGCCGATTTACCGACTTTTGATTGTTGGAATCGAAGTTTCTGGTGGTAATGAAAAAGTAAAGTACTCCACTCGCATATAATGAGCTATCATATATACTTCTCGAATGGGCATTCGGGATGCTAGAATGCAAAGTTACAAAGTAAACATAGTCGAAAAGCCTGTTGTGTGCGTTATACCCGCTTCGATGTCGTCTCATATAATCGTTGCGAACTTATATGCTCCAGAGGTATCTATGTGAGATGATAGAATACAGAGATACAGTGTGCAGACTGATGTTGTCGAAGTATCTCCACTTGTCAATTGTTCTCGTTACATGTTCCTCGAAGTCTTCTTATATGGTCAGTGCGATCGTATCTGCTATAGCTGTAGGCATGTCAGATGCTAGAATGCGGAGTAACAGTGTAAGCAAAGTCGGGGTCGGAGTTTCTTGTTCTGTCTGTTGTGTGCGTTATACCCGCTTCGATGTCGTCTTATATAGAAGTTGTGGACTCATATGCTCCAGAGGAATCCATGTGAGATGATAGCATACAGAGATACGGTATGCGGCATGATGTTGTCGGAGTATCTTCACTCGCCTATTGTTCTCGTAATATGTCCTTCGAAGTCGTCTCATATTGTCAGTGCGATCATACCTGCTATTGCTGTAGGCATGTCAGATGCGAAAATTCGGAATTACAGTGTAAACATAGTCGGAGTCGAAGTTTCTTGTTCTGCCTGTTGTGTGCGTTATACCCGCTCCGATGTCGTCTTGAATGATCATTGCGAACTACCATGCTACAAAGGTATTCATGTGAGATGTTACAATCCAGAGATACAGTGTGCAGATTGATGTCGAAGTATCTTCACTTGTCAATTGTTCTCGTTATATGTCCCTCGAAGTCGTCTTATATGGTCAGTGCGGTCGTATCTGCTATTGCTGTAGGCATGTCAGATGCTTGAATGCGGAGTTACAGTGTAAGCATAGTCGAGGTCGAAGTTTCTTGTTCTGCCTGTTGTGTGCGTTATACCCGCTTCGATGTCGTCTTATATAATAGTTGCGAACACATATGCTCCAGAGGTATCCATGTGAGATGATAGAATACAGAGATACGGTATGCGGACTGATGTCGGAGTATCTTCACTTACCTATTGTTCTCGTTGTATGTCCTTCGGAGTCGTCCTTTATGGTCCGTGCGATCGTATCTGCAATTACTGTAGGCATGTCAGATGCTAGAATGCGAAGTTACAGTGTTAACACAGTCGAAGTCGAAGCTTCTTGCTCCCCCTGTTGTTAACGTTATTTTGATTCAGGAAACACTAGAAAATGTCTACCTATGAGATGTATAACCGACTTATAATCAAGATTGATGAATTCGAAGTTTTGCCGAACACGCCGATTTACCGACTTTTGATCGTTGGAATCGAAGTTTCTGGTGGTAATGGAAAAGTAAAGTACTCAACTCGCATATAATAAGATGTCATATATACTTCTTGAATGGGCATTTGGGATACTAGAATGCATAGTTACGAGGTAAACATAGTCAAATAGCCTGTTTTGTGCGTTATACTTGCTTCGATGTCGTCTCATATGATCGTTGCGAACTTATATGCTCCAGAGGTATCTATGTGGGATGATAGAATACAGAGATACAGTGTGCAGACTGATGTTGTCGAAGTATCTTCACTTGTCAATTGTTCTCGTTATATGTCTTCTCTTATGGTCAGTGCGATCGTATCTGCTATAGCTGTAGGCATGTCAGATGCTAGAATGCGGAGTTACAGTGTTAGCATAGTCGGGGTCGAAGTTTCTTGTTCTGTCTATTGTGTGCGTTAAACCCGCTTCGATGTCGTGTTATATAAAGGTTGTGAACTCATATGCTCCAGAGAAATCCATGTGAGATGATAGCATACAGAGATACGGTATGCGGCTTGCTGTTGTCGGAGTATCTCTACTTGCCCATTGTTCTCGTTATATGTCCTTCGAAGTCGTCCCATATTGTCAGTGCGATCATACCTGCTATTGCTGTAGGCATTTTAGATGCAAAAATTCGGAGTTACAGTGTGAACATAGTCGGAGTCGAAGTTTCTTGTTCTGCCTGTTGTGTGCGTTATACCCGCTTCGATGTCATCTTAAATGATCATTGCGAACTACCATGCTACAGAGGTATTCATGTGAGATGTTATAATCCAAAGATACTGTGTGCAGATTGATGTCGAAGTATCTTCACTTGTCAATTGTTCTCGATATATGTCCCTCGAAGTCGTCTAATATGGTCAGTGCAATCGTATCTGCTATTGCTTACAATCCAGAGATACAGTGTGCAGATTGATGTCGAAGTATCTTCACTTGTCAATTGTTCTCGTTATATGTCCCTCGAAGTCGTCTTATATGGTCAGTGCGGTCGTATCTGCTATTGCTGTAGGCATGTCAGATGCTTGAATGCGGAGTTACAGTGTAAGCATAGTCGAGGTCGAAGTTTCTTGTTTTGCCTGTTGTGTGCGTTATACCCGCTTCGATGTCGTCTTATATAATAGTTGCGAACACATATGCTCCAGAGGTATCCATGTGAGATGATAGAATACAGAGATACGATATGCGGACTCATGTCGGAGTATCTTCACTTACCTATTGTTCTCGTTGTATGTCTTTCGGAGTCGTCCTTTATGGTCCGTGCGATCGTATCTGCAATTACTGTAGGCATGTCAGATGCTAGAATGCGAAGTTACAGTGTTAACACAGTCGAAGTCGAAGCTTCTTGCTCTCCCTGTTGTTAGCGTTATTTTGATTCAGGAAACACTAGACAATGTCTACCTATGAGATGTATAACCGACTTATAATCAAGATTGATGAATTCGAAGTTTTTCCGAACACGCCGATTTACCGACTTTTGATTGTTGGAATCGAAGTTTCTGGTGGTAATGGAAAAGTAAAGTACTCAACTCGCATATAATAAGATGTCATATATACTTCTTGAATGGGCATTTGGGATACTAGAATGCATAGTTACGAGGTAAACATAGTCAAATAGCCTGTTTTGTGCGTTATACTTGCTTCGATGTCGTCTCATATGATCGTTGCGAACTTATATGCTCCAGAGGTATCTATGTGGGATGATAGAATACAGAGATACAGTGTGCAGACTGATGTTGTCGAAGTATCTTCACTTGTCAATTGTTCTCGTTAAATGTCCCTCGAAGTCTTCTCTTATGGTCAGTGCGATCGTATCTGCTATAGCTGTAGGCATGTCAGATGCTAGAATGCGGAGTTACAGTGTAAGCATAGTCGGGGTCGAAGTTTCTTGTTCTGTCTGTTGTGTGCGTTAAACCCGCTTCGATGTCGTGTTATATGAAGGTTGTCAACTCATATGCTCCAGAGGAATCCATGTGAGATGATAGCATACAGAGATACGGTATGCGGCTTGCTGTTGTCGGAGTATCTCTACTTGCCCATTGTTCTCGTCATATGTCCTTCGAAGTCGTCCCATATTGTCAGTGCGATCATACCTGCTATTGCTGTAGGCATGTCAGATGCAAAAATTCGGAGTTACAGTGTAAACATAGTCGGAGTCGAAGTTTCTTGTTCTGCCTGTTGTGTGCGTTATACCCGCTTCGATGTCGTCTTAAATGATCATTGCGAACTACCATGCTACAGAGGTATTCATGTGAGATGTTATAATCCAAAGATACTGTGTGCAGATTGATGTCGAAGTATCTTCACTTGTCAATTGTTCTCGATATATGTCCCTCGA
Source organism: Phaedon cochleariae (assembly GCA_918026855.4). NCBI lineage: Eukaryota > Metazoa > Arthropoda > Insecta > Coleoptera > Chrysomelidae > Phaedon > Phaedon cochleariae. The sequence goes on along the minus strand of OU896721.1, from coordinate 15,478,364 downwards.
AGTCGTCTAATATGGTCAGTGCGATCGTATCTGCTATTGCTGTAGGCATGTCATGCTAGAATGCGGAGTTACAGTGTGAGCATAGTCGAGGTCGAAGTTTCTTGTTCTGCCTGTTGTGTGCGTTATACCCGCTTCGATGTCGTCTTATATAATAGTTGCGAACTCATATGCTCCAGAGGTATCCATCTGAGATGATAGAATACAGAGATACGGTATGCGGACTGATGTCGGAGTATCTCCACTTGCCTATTATTCTCGTTGTATTTCCTTCGAAGTCGTCCTATATGGTCATTGCGATCGTATCTGCAATAACTGTAGGCATGTCAGATGCTAGAATGCGAAGTTACAGTGTAAACACAGTCGAAGTCGAAGTTTCTTGCTCTTCCTGTTGTGAGCGTTATTTTGATTCAGGAAACACTAGACAATATTTACCTATCAGATGTATAACCGACTTTTTATCAAGATCGATGAATTCGAAGTTTTGGCGAACACGCCGGTTTACCGACTCTTGATAGTTTAAATCGAAGTTTTTGGTGGATATGAAAAAGTATAATTCTCTACTCGCATATAATGAGCTGTCATATATACTTCTTGAATGGGCATTCTAGATGCTAGAATGCAAAGTTACAAAGTTAACATAGTCGAAGTCAGAATTTCTTGTTCTGCCTGTTGTGTGCGTTATACCCGATTCGATGTCAACCCATATGATCGTTGCGAACTATCATGCTTCGAAGGTATCCATGTGAGATGTTACAATACAGAGATACAGTGTGCAGACTGATGTCGAAGTATCTTCACTTGACAATTGTTCTCGTTATATGTCCCTCGAAGTTTTCTTATATGGTCAGTGCGATCGTATCTGCTATAGCTGTAGGCATGTCAGATGCTAGAATGCAATGTTTCAAAGTAAACAAAGTCGAAGTCGAAGTTTCTTGTTCTGTCTGTTTTGTGCGTTATACCCGCTTCGATGTCGTCTCATATAATAGTTGCAAACTCATATGCTCCAGAGGTATCTATGTGAGATGATAGAATACAGAGATACAGTGTGCAGACTGATATTGTCGAAGTATCTCCACTTGTCAATTGTTCTCGTTACATGTTCCTCGAAGTCTTCCTATATGGACAGTGCGATCGTATCTGCTATAGCTGTAGGCATGTCAGATGTTAAAATGCGGAGTAACAGTGTAAGCATGGTCGGGGTCGAAGTTTCTTGTTCTGTCTGTTGTGTGCGTTATACCCGCTTCGATGTCGTCTTATATAAAAGTTGTGAACTCATATACTCCAGAGGAATCCATGTGAGATGATAGCATACAGAGATACGGTATGCGGCCTGATGTTGTCGGAGTTTCTTCACTTGCCTATTGTTCTCGTAATATGTCCATCGAAGTCCCCTCATATTGTCAGTGCGATCATACCTGCTATTGCTGTATTCATGTCAGATGCGAAAATTCGGAATTACAGTGTAAACATAGTCGGAGTCGAAGTTTCTTGTTCTGCCTATTGTGTGCGTTATACCCGCTTCGATGTCGTCTTAAATGATCATTGCGAACTACCATGCTACAAAGGTATTCATGTGAGATGTTACAATCCAGAGATACAGTGTGCAGATTGATATCGAAGTATCTTCACTTGTCAGTTGTTCTCGTTATATGTCCCTCGAAGTCGTCTTATATGGTCAGTGCGGTCGTATCTGCTATAGCTGTAGACATGTCAGATGCTAGAATGCAAAGTTTCAAAGTTAACAGAGTCGAAGTCGAAGTTTCTTGTTCTGTCTGTTGTGTGCGTTATACCCGCTTCGATGTCGTCTCATATAATAGTTGCGAACTCATATGCTCTAGAGGTATCCATGTGAAATGATAGAATACAGAGATACGGTGTGCGGACTGATGTTGTCGAAGTATCTCCACTTGCCTATTGTTCTCGTTATATGTCCTTCGAAGTTGTCCTATATGGTCAGTGCGATCGTATCTGCAATTACTGTAGGCATGTCAGATGCTAGAATGCGAAGTTAAAGTATAAACATTGTCGAAGTCAAAGTTTCTTGTTCTCCCTGTTGAAAGCGTTATTTCGATTCAGGAAACACTAGACAATGTCTACCTATGAGATGTATAACCGACTTAATATCAAGATTGATTTATTCGAAGTTTTGGCGAACACGCCGATTTCTTGACTCTTGATTGTTGGAATCGAAGTTTTTGGTGGATATGAAGAAGTATAGTTCTCCACTCGCATATAATGAGCTGTCATATATACTTCTTGAATGGACATTCTAGATGCTAGAATGCAAAGTTACAAAGTAATAATAGTCGAAGTCAGAGTTTCTTGTTCTGCCTGTTGTGTGCGTTATACCCGATTCGATGTCAACTCATATGATCGTTTCGAACTACCATGCTCCAAATGTATCCATGTGACATGATAGAATATAGAGATACAGTGTGCAGACTGATGGTCTCGAAGTATCCGCACTCGCCTATTGTTCTCGTCCTCTGAAGTCGTCCTATATGGTCGGTGCGATCGTATCTGCTTGGACTGTAGGCATGTCAGATGCTAGAATGCAAAGTTACAGTGTGAATATAGTCGAAGTTTCTTGTTCTGCCTGTTATGTACGTTATACCCGTTTTGAAGTCGTCTCATATGATCGATGCGAACTGATATGCTCCAGAGGTATCTATGTGAGATGATAAAATACAGAGATACCGTGTGCAGACTGATGTTGTCGAAGTATCCTCACTTGCCCATTAATCTCGTTATATGTCCTTCGAAGTCTTTCTATAAGGTCAGTGCGATCGTATCTGTTTCAACTGTAGGCATGTCAGATAATAGAATTTAGAGCCACAGTGTAAACATAGTCGAAGTTTCTTGTTCTCCCTGTTTCATGCGTTATTCCCGTTCTGATGTCGTATCAAATGATCGATGCGAACTGATATGCTCCAAAGGTATGTGAGATGATAGAATACAAAGATACAGTGTGCTGACTGATGTTGTAAATGTATCTTTATTTGTCT
>OU896721.1:15424859-15474859 GCA_918026855.4 Phaedon cochleariae | reverse complement strand
TTAAGTAACTTGTTCAAATCAGTGATATAAGCAAAGTGGAACGATTTATTATGCAACGTACGTTCAGAAGGCTCCTTCTCCCCCTCACCATCATCATCATCATAATCATCATCCCCATCTCGATCATCAAGTTCATTACACGATGGTACCATAAGTAGATTAACCCTTTTATCATAATTTGTGCTACTCAAACATATTGGTAATACTTCAACTTTCCTTCTTTTTTCTTCACTTATAGTGAACACGTTAACAGAAATATCATTCAATATTTCAAATTTTCTAATGTCTTTCAATTTGATAGGGAATTTGATACCATCATATTTCAAAACTTGACTGAAATGTGGATAAGATGATGTTCTATTAACATTTTTCCCTGGGCCTGCTGGATGTAGAGCACACACAATAGACCACAAAAAGCAATAGGGGTCCTTATTTTTTATATTGATGACACCTTTGCTGTGTTTGATAGCAATAGGTAAATCTACGTAAGAAGAAGAAATACCAACGTTTATGGGAAGATAGTGATTAATGTTCACCTTTAATTGAATAATTTGATATAGTGCCCAACCACTATCTCTCTCCTGAAATTCTTCCAGTGCAGTCAAAATCTTATTTTTAATATTATCATTGAACCACGACTTCAAATTTGTATTATTATCGATAATCTGATTTTTTGTGTTGAAATGCTTAATATCAGTTTCGAGAGTTTTAGGTTTAACGAAATTTCCTAAAAATGTAGCATTCACTTTCAAAAGAGATTTCTTTAACTCAGACTTGATTTTGAGTGAGAAGCATCGAAAACATTTTTCCAGAAAAGTTTTTGGATCTTTGGTATTTTTATTAATAATAGCACCAGTTCGAATTCTTTTATTGAAACATGAATCAATATCTTTCCACACTAAATAACGTTTTTGATGTTTTGTTTTATCTTTGAGTGTTATCAATTTTTCTTTATGGTATTTCAAGATAGCTAAACCAGTTTCTAATTTTGAAAAATTCTTCACGCAACTTGATTTTTTTCTTATGCATTTATTCACTGAATGAATTGTTTTTTGAACGAATTTTATCCATTTACAATACTCTTCTTCCATTTTAATTAGAGGATAAATTTGATCAATTTTCTTAATAAACTGACTGACTAAATGATCCATCGAGCTCATTTTCACTTACTCTGACAATAGACGATATGTGATGGTGGAATGCGTTGAACTGGAGATCGTCGACAGGAATCAGAGGTAATTCAACAGGAGCAACTTGAGCTGGATGCAATACAAAATAGACAACAGCGAAAGTTGTAGAATTTATAACATCGGCCTGACGTCAATGAAGTATCATTACCCAGCTGACCTCTTTGAAAGACCTCTAGAGTTATCAACGATAAGAATTTTTGTTTCGATAGCAACTGAAAAAATGCGCACATGTGCACGAGGGGAATTTTATTCGACTTTGAGTGTTTACAAAAAACATGTTAACATTTTAAAATTTCTACAGTTATCGAGGATGATAAGAATTCCGTATAACAAGTCGATATCATACTTTTTGGGAAAAAATGCACACGTGGATGATAAGAATTCCGTCTCGATACCAACGATGAGAAAAACAAGTCGATATCATACTTTTTGGAAAAAATGCACACATGTGTAGTGATTAAAATTTGATACTTTGAATCAACTTGGAGATTATAAAATGTTTCATATCAATTTAGGGAGCTCAAAACGAGTATAAATACTACCATGTTTTCTGATTTCACTACCACAACCAAGAAGCAGTTATTCGTGAAACAACATGGCAGGCATCCCAACAACATTAATAGTCAACATTGAAAACAAAAAATTGTTGCCAATCGACATGGCAATGGTTGTGATGGAACAATTGTTCAAGTAAGTTTATTGTTATTATTATTATCATCATTGTCATATCATTTTCTTCATATCATATTTCCATATTCGATCACAAGTTTTATCAATATGAGGATGGAAAAATGCATTTCTTTTTCCAGATACGGTGTGAAGGACATCGTGAAAAAATCGGAGGACTGTATTTTGATATATCTGAAATACAGTCCGAAGATGATAACTTTACAAAAAAAATTTGGGAACCTGCCTATAAAGTGGACGAGGGCGCTTGCGGAGTCGGAGCAAGAGCTTATGCTTTTGCAGAAGGCCGTCAAGAGGTTCAACTTCGCGGCGGCCATCGAAGACGATGCAGCGCCGTCACCATCACCACCACAACCGCAGAAAAAGATCAGGCAGGCATCAACTTCCAGCCCAACACCACCACCACCACTACCCGAGGAGGAAGATTCGCAAGTATATGAATTCCCTGATGCTGCCTATGGAGGTGAAACGCAACATCAGGCTGAATAACGATTTCTTGCAGGGTAGTGGTCGACAACAAGAACAACAAAAACAACAACAGGAAGAAGGAATTGGGACCATCAGCATGGAGAGGAATGATAATGGACACATGACAGTGGTGTATACTACTAGTAGTGGAGAGGAAAGATGTAGGAACTTGAATGAAATTCTTGATTTTGGAACATTCTCATGCCCCAGGTGTGATGAAATGTTTTGTTTTTGCCCAATTTCGTTAAAACTACATCAGATATTAGACAACTATGAGTTGAAACAAAATTTATTCTGTAGTGAGGTCATTCATTAAGTTTTTGTTTCTACTCATTGTTTTTTAAATACATGATATAGTTAATCGAAATTATAGATACTTTTTCATTGTTGTTGTTGTTGTTTTTATTGTTGTTGTTGTTGTCGGTGTGTTGTATAATAGTTTCATAAATAATAATTAATATATGAGTTGTCGTTGTTTGATAGTTTTGTGAATAATAAGTGATATATGAATTAAAATAATAAAAATCTTGAATATAATCATTTATTAGATTCTAAATAAACACATCATTGTTTACAATGAAGGTACCAGTACCATAATAAATATACATTCTCTAAAGCACAATTAGAATTATTATATAAATGTTGGTTGCAATGATTCGATCTTAAAAATAACTTCAAGTCCTCAATTGCAGGACATCCTTGTTCATGTAAATCGATGATATTGTTCATTCTTAGCAGTCTCTCCAACCATATCTTCTTTTCCAACCCCTTGACCAGAATTTCATCTCCTTCGTAACAGCCAGTGCATTTCTTGATGAATTCAGTTATTTGTTCATACTGTATTGTGGTTGTAGATGATTCCTTATGGCTCCATTCCAATCCATGCAAGTGTTTAGTGGACCATTCCATATGTTTGAGAACAGTTGAATTGTAATGTGACATGTCGATGGGTAAAGTGATGAATCTATGTTGCCACACACCATTGTCCACATTCAGAATCGCAATTTCTCTACACAAAAACTTGTCTTTTCCATACTGGAAACCTTGTACATCAATTATGAACATTTTTTTTTTCGAAGTGAGCACCTACTACATTTGTTAGAGGGCAGTCAACGAGAAAATGATGAAAATCATCAGCGTGATGAACCCTTTATATAGTCTTCCTTGCGCAACATTACGCAACATTATTTTCGTCTATCCAGCTGTTATGTTTGTTATCAAATCCAAGCCATTTGACGAACACCTGTCCATTCTTCCTCTTCAATACCCTTTCGACGAGATACACGTCTGGATATCTTACTTTTTGCAATTGCTCGTTATAGAACCCCCCTAGAATATCCTTGTTAGAATCATCTTTCAATAAGTAGGTAACTGGGTTTGTCAATTGAACTTTTCTTATACGGAAAATCTCAGTAGACCAATTTGGGTTATATTTTTTATCGAAAACTCCACGAATCTTGGATATACGTACATAATCACCAATTTTGAATTTACGTTTCGAACCCACTATTTTGAGTCGGTTATATGCGGTTTGTAGTAGCATTTTTTCATTCCTCCTTGACACGTCAGAGGGTTTCATTTTTATAGTCCTGTGTGTTGTGTTGTTATATTTTCCAACGATTTTCTTCAGTAATTCTACCCATTTGTAGTTCCCCTGTAAACTGAATCATTTCCACATCATATTTTTCAATGTCCGGTTGACTCGTTCTACAATAGATGCCTTTTTCTCACTGAACGTGTTGTAATGATGCACACCATATTTCTTCATGAGATTTTTGAATTCCTTATTGAAAAATTCAGTGCCTTTATCTGTTTGTAGATTGTGAGGACACTGCTCTTTGAGAATGATTTCCATGGCATTACTCACTTCTATACTCGATTTATTCCTCAAAGGAATTGCCCAAACGAATTTCGAGATGCAATTTATCACAACCAATATATATTTGTAACCCTGGTTCTCACGGGCATATGGTATCATTTCCACCAAATCGGCTTGAAAAAGATCATCGAGGCCTTTGATGATGACTTTACGTCTTTTGAAATTGATTCTTGCTGGTTTGTGGATCTCTTCAACCACTTGTTTTTTAGCGATTGTTGCCATTCTCTCTTCATGCAATGATATGAGCTTCACGCAACTCCTCAACGATAGAGTTTATTTCATTGGTATGACCATTGTGCCCTACTGACTTCGAAGCCAACAGTAATCGTAATCTGTCACAAAGCTCATTTGGATCATCCCATCGAATGTAATCTATCTTATTGTTAGTCACCCCCATTAACATTCCTTTACCAACGGAGGAAGAACTCGTGATTGGAGCAATAATTTTTCTATACTTTTGTAGCTTACTACCATCCACTTGCTTATTTGCCTTGTAATATCTCCGATGGGCATTAGTTTTCGTCACTATCTGCTTATAATTTTGCTCATCCTCCCTGGTGAAATCATGAGGGTCTTTCTTGAACAATAGTTCATATAAACCTTGAGTACCTTTGTACCTCTTATTCTTGAGAATTACATCGGATCCTTCGATGTATATTCTAGAATCACCAATCATGAGTTTTTCAGTATTCCTGTCTAATCTCACTCCATACTTATGATCAAACTCTTTGTTATCCTCATCTTGATACATACTATTGATATATTTTCTAGGTAGAGGATCATATTGCTCTAAATAGTCAACATACGATTCTTGTGTAATATCCATGAGGCGTGAAACTTCGTCGGCAGATGGTTTTCCTAGCTGTTCATTTTCCTCATCAGATTTGATATCCTCTAAAATTGATTGTTTCAACTCACTAGGTCCATCATCATCATCATCATCATCATCACCCCCAAACTCATCCTCAATATTAGGTTCTTCATTTTTCAAATCTGCTGGTGTGAGGAGTTGCAAGGATAGTCGGCGGGGGATTTTAGGCTTATTCTTCTGCTCTACAATATTCTTAGGTGTCTCATAGTTTAGTAAATTCCTCTTCGGTTTCATCATGAATGGTGATTTGAAGGAATCGAGTTGTTCTGCAGCATTTTTCTGATATGGAATTTGTTGTTGTTGTTGTTGTTGTTGCTGACCAGTACTCTGTAATGTATTTTCGATACTTTTCAGGTGTTTTGTAATAGGATTGAACATATTCTCATGCACCATTTCTCCATGTTTCAAAATATCCAATTTATCTCTCACCGTTTTACGTTTAGCTATCAACCTCTTTTTGATTTCCTTCTCATTCGACTTCATTTCTTTGTTTGTTCACCAGGTGAGCATGAGGTATCTCATCTGCTTCTGATCAGCTCTGATCAGCTCCGATCGGGTATCTGATCAGCTCTGATCAGCTTCGATCAGGTATCTGATCAGCTTCGATCGGGTATCTGATCAGCTTCGATCGGGTACCTGATCAGCTTCGATCGGGTATCTGATCAGCTCTGATCGGCATCGATCAGGTTGGAGGGTACAATATTGAGACTTCACCTTTATATGAGTATGAAATTATCAATTCCTTTCCGATAACGACCTTCATTGACCTTACAATCTTTGAATATTGATAGAAAACCATATGGATCCTTCCAGCATAACGAACACATACTTTTGAATTTATCGAATGTCATATCTGACCCCATATGGTCTGCATAAATGTGACGTAAATTCATATCATCCATTTTGAATAAAATCAAGGAGTTACAGTTGTCTCTGATCAGGTGTTTAGGGATTTTAGCGTAGCTCTGATTCAGGTAAAAAGGGTCTACTAATGCATGTCTAGACATACTAAAGTATTCACGAATTACTTCCTGGTTGTCACATGCAACATCATCGAATATGAATATCGAATTCGGTTTAGCCTCTGACGGATGCATGATACTATCACTGGCACTGAATGCATAATATCCCATACCCTTTATTGGTTTGATCAATTCCTCTAAATATTTATATTTCGGTTGATATAAAGATTTAGAGTACACATAAATATTCTCAAATTTCAATCCATTCTTATGTTCGAGAAGATTGATCATAACATTGGTTTTACCGCAGTTCGAAGGACCCACAATAATACACCTCATTGTATGTGGAAACAATATTCCATGTTTTTTGAATTTCTCATCCCCCTCGAATATATTATTTTCAATATTCAGAGTCGTTTTTTGTGGAACAACTTTCATTTCATGAATAAAAAATAGTTTATCTCCGATATTTAATGATCAGTTGCTTTCTGTATTTCACTGAATAAACACACACACACAAATGCCACGCTACTATTCAGGTGATGGGCTTTTGAATACTGCCATAAATAAACTACCTTTCGAGTTACATATACCTGGTGAATATAGATTCTGTGGTCCTGGAACAAAATTGGAAAAAAGACTCGCTCGAGGAGATAAAGGTATAAATGAATTAGATGAAGCTTGCAAGGAACATGATATAGCATATTCCAAAGAAAAAGATTTGAAACATCGTCATAAAGCAGATAGAATTCTGGCAGACAAGGCAATGGCTCAATTCAGATTGAAGAATAATTCCTATGGACAGAGATTAGCAGCTTTAGGCGTTGCTGGTGCTATGAAAGCTAAAGTGAAATTGGGAATGGGAATAGGAAATCAAAAACAAAATCAAAAACGAAAACAACAAGCTGTCAACAAATGTCTGGTAGTTCTAAGAAGAACGAAGGTTATTTTAGAAAAATCTCTAGGAAATATTGAAAGCAGTATGCGAATCCTGAAGGAAGGAATTTCAACAAATAGAATTGTTAAACAAACTAAACGGATAGCACAACATAAAAAGATGAATAAAAAGAAGAAATCACAGAATGATGATGACGATAATGAAGGAAAGAAGGACTTGATGGATATCGATATTGCTGACGATTATCCCATGAATAAAAGATGTGCAAACAAGAGGAAATTGGATAACGATGATATCTCAGACATTATTCCTGATAAGAAGCCTAAAAATGTGGTCGGTGATATAATCAACCGTAGACAAGGGGTAAAGGCGAAAAGGAGATTGAGAACATTAGATGATAAGGGGGACACTCATTCAAGTGATATGAGTGAACCATTAGATATCACAACAACAAATTCTAGAAAGAGAAGTTTGGATACAGAGATAGAAGAGGAAGATAGCAACGATCTCGGTAATAAGAAACTCAAATTCACCTAATTTTCATAAGGATTAAAAGAAAAAGTCAGTATACGAGAGAGTTTCCTACAGTTCAGATGGCTCGCAAGAGATCCAAAGGGAATACTGAACGTAGGAATAATAAAAAGAGGAATATCAAGAAGAAACAAATAAAAAAGGGGGTATGCTTCGCCAAAGCAATCGGACAAATTAAAAAGCATATCATCTCCCAAAAACCTAAGACTGTAGGTGATGCAGTCAAGGTTGCTTTGAGGTCAACGAAAAAACTCAACATAAAACCAACACGTATTGTTAAAATTCCAAAGAGGGGTGGCTTGTTACCCTTGATTCCGATTTTCGCGGGATTGAGTGCTCTCGGGGCAATCACAGGTGGCGCTGCAGGTGTAGCTAAGGCTGTCACTGATGCCAGATCAGCAAAAAATCAATTGGAAGAATCCCAACGACATAATAAAACAATGGAAGCTATTGCAATGGGAAAAGGAATGTATTTGAGACCATATAAAACTGGTTTGGGACTTTTTTTGAGATAACCATCCTAGTATTATCCTGATATCAACAAGATGAGGATGAATAAACATAGGGAATCTCGTAAGAGGATACCACTCAATTTCCCACTATCCAATTTGGATATTCTGAAGTACGTTAAAGAACTCAACATTCCCCATTTTAGGGGTGTATTTATGAGGAATGATCTTCCCAAGAGAATCAGAAGGAAAGAACGTGGCGTGATAAACTTGGATAACAAAGATGGACCGGGGACGCATTGGACCGCCTACAAAAAAATTGGATCACAAATCGTCTATTTTGATAGCTATGGTAATCTGCGACCACCACTGGAAACGTTAGATTACTTTAATTCCAATGGACCTTGTAATATTTTATATAATCACACTGTATATCAAACTTTCAATTCTGTGAATTGCGGTCAGTTATGTTTGAAATTTCTCTCTCAATAAAATATAAGCGTAATTTATCTCATTCTTTCAATGACTCTATCACTATCATGACGTGTTCATATACTTTCACCTTATCAGCCAGAGATTCTGTATTATCAGCTGAAATCCATCCACCTATCATTTTAGATGATGATAAAACCCATGTCTTAGGTCTGATTGACTTCGTGACCTACAACACTATCCCCAATATTGATGGGAGAAATAACAGATTCTATGTTGGCAAACACACATTGGTTATTCCTGAAGGTTCCTATGAAATTGAAGACATTGAACGGAATATTATGATGCAATTGGATGAATTGCATGAAAAAGATAGGGAGAAGGAGGAAAAAAAAGCTCAAATTTCGAATACTATTATGAAAGAAGAGGAGAAAACTACCGAGATTCAGCTCAAATTGAATGCTAATCGTAATACTCTAAGGTATGAGATAACATGCAACAAACTCATACACTTTGATAAACCTAACTCGATAGCAACTCTGTTAGGTTTCAGCAAGAGGAAATTGAAAGCTAATAAAAAACATATATCAGATTTTCCAATTAATATTTCCAAGGTGAATTCAGTGTGTGTTGAATGTAATTTAACAACAAATTCATATAATAATAACTCTTCCGTTCACACATTGCACATGTTCTATCCATCAGTGCCTAGTGGATTTCGAATAGTGGAGAAAGTGTCAAATGTCATTTATCTACGAATCAATTCCAAATACATTGATGAAATAATTCTCAGAGTAGTAGATCAAACTGGAACCTTAATTAATTTCCAAAAGGAAGTCATAACAGTCAGGTTGCACTTGAAAGAGCTCTAGTGGATATGGTGTTTCGCTATAATATTCCAATGTCATCATCAACAATGGGTCAGGAAACGCAATCTCCATCAATCAAAAGTATCAGTCCGAAAGGTGACATCAAACAGTTAACACCTGAGAATCAACAGTTCCTCATTTCACTCGGTTTCAAATTATTATAAAAGACAAAACGAAGACTTTTTACGAATTTTGGTATAACCTAAAATTGGACATCCACTCTGGTCTTAGAAGATTTCTCATTCTCCTAAGGTGTTCCTGTGGAAGAAAAAGTGAAACACAACAAACATGAGTTTCAATATTTTGAATATTGGTGAACATGTGATGATGGACAATGCGATAACGAATTGCGAAATGCACTCTCATCCACCATATGCCAATACAAGCCTAAATAAGTCATTCGAGATACGTGTTCCGATTCAAACGCAGGATATTCACACATTACCATCACAAAGTTACATTTATCTAGAAGGTAGAATTACTGACAGTGAAGATAAAGTGAGTGCTACACTGAACTTCATCAACAATGGTATTGCTTTTCTATTTGATGAAATCCGATATGAAATTGGTGGGTCCGTTGTGGATCGAGTTCGTAATCCTGGAATCACATCAGCTATGAAGGGCTACATTTCTTATACAAATAATGAATGCAATAGATATATAAATGCTGGTTGGAATCATCTTGGTCATCCGGAAATTGTTGATCTTCAAGGGAACTTTAGCGTTTGTCTACCACTCAAACATCTATCGGGATTTTGCGAAGATTTCAAGAAAATTCTGGTGAATATTCGGCAAGAACTTGTTCTCATCAGAAGTAGCAATGACATCAATCCTACGATAACCTCCAAGGCTGGAGAAAAACCAAAAATTGAATTGACGAAAATTCTATGGCGCATTCCACACGTTCAAACGGCAGATGTGGAGCAATTGCGGTTAATCAAGTATATTGAAAAGGGGAGAGATTTAGAGATAGCCTTCCGTTCCTGGGAACTCCACGAATTTCCCATGTTACAATCAACTATGCGTCACTCATGGAATGTCAAAGCATCTAGTCAAATGGAAAAACCGAGATTTGTTATTGTTGGTTTCCAAACAAACAGAAAAAATGACAGTCAAAAAAATATGAGTCAATTCGATCACTGTAATCTCGCCAATATGAAACTTTACCTGAACTCTGAAGTGTATCCCTATGACAATTTGAATCTAAATTTCAATAAATATCAATTTTCTGTTATATATGAGATGTATGCACGATTTCAAGAGTCATATTACTACAAAAACTCTGGTGAACCTTGTCTAACACTATCTAAATTCCATGACATAGCACCATTAATTGTAATAGATTGTAGTCGACAAAACGAAACTTTAAAGGCAGGTAGTGTGGATATTCGCCTTGAGTTTGAAACAAATCAAAATATTCCTGCAAACACTTCTGCCTATTGTCTAATATTACATGATCGTTTAGTAAGATACAACCCTCTCACTAATGTAATAAAAATATTGTAGTGTAGTTGTATGTTCTCCCAACAAAAATCATAAACCGTGTTGTATTATAGTTAATAAATAAATATCGACCTATCCCACTGTTTCGGATTCATTTCATGATCATAAACCCAAACAAATAATAGCTATTCTGATAATGAAATCACATAGCCTATACCAATAAACAAATCACAATCTTTATGAGTTATCATTAGTCTCACTTACCAATCAATTTTCATTTTTTCCACTGCACAATTCACCTGATGTTGAAGCATAATAAAATCACAGTTTTTATACTATCCCAGGATGATGGATCAACAAATATTTTGTAAAAATATCTGCACATGACTACTTTGTCAGCATGACATTGAAAAAATATAATATGAAGCTGGATAAACATAATATTAATGATTGCACTCATATCAAACAAAACATGATAAAAGTGTTGACCTCTAGGTCAGCTAGCAAGATATTGGAACTTTAATTATACAGGGATATTCAGTAGGACTAACTTGGGAAATATAACCGAGGGGAAGATCAGGTAAACAGGTGAAACAGGTAAAATGAAAGAAAGAGGTGATACAGGTGAAAGAGGTAATACAGGGGACACGTTGAGAAGGTGAAACCAGTAAATTAGGCAAAACAGGTGATTTGAGCGAAAAACAATTAATTAAGTAGGTGACACAGGGAAGACAGGTAGGAAAAAACAGGTGACAAGGTGAATCTTCGGTGACAACACCTCCTGGTCATTGTCGACACTTCTGCACCTCGGAATGTCTGCACAAACCACAACTAGACCCCCCTATTGGCTGTGACAGCTTGAGAACTTGATGGACAGCTTACCAAACGGTCGCAGGACCGCCCCTGATACACTACTACCGCATTCTAGCATCTGACATAACTACAGCTATAGCAGATACTATCGCACTAACCATATAAGAAGACTTCGAGGGACATATAACGAGAACAATTGACAAGTGAAGATACTTCGACAACATCAGTCTGCACACTGTATCTCTCTGTATTCTATCATCTCACATAGATACCTCTGGAGCATATAAGTTCGCAACGATCATATGAGACGACATCGAAGCGAGTATATCGCACAGAACAGGCTATTCGACTAAGTTTACTTTGTAACTTTGCATTCTAGCATCCCAAATGCCCATTCAAGAAGTATATATGACAGCTTATTATATGCGATTGGAGTACTTCATTTTTTCATTACCACCAGAAAATTCGATTCCAACAATCAAAAGTCGGTAAATCGACGTGTTCGCCAAAACTTCGAATCAATCAATCTTGATAATAAGTCAGTCAAACATCTCATAGGTAGACATTGTCTAGTGTTTCCTGAATCGAAATAACGCTTACAACAGGGAGAACAAGAAACTTTGATTTCGACAATGTTTATACTTTAACTTCGCATTCAAGCATCTGACATGCCTACAGTAATTGCAGATACGATCGCACTGACCATATAGGACGACTTCGAAGGACATATAACGAGAACAATAGGTAAGTTGAGATACTTCGACAACATCAGTCCGCACACCGTATCTCTGTATTCTATCATCTCACATGGATACCTCTGGAGCATATGAGTTCGCAACTATTATATAAAACGACATCGCATCGGGTATAACGCACACAACAGACAGAACAAGGAACTTCGACCCCGACTATGCTCACACTGTTACTCCGCATTCTAGCATCTGACATGCCTACAGCTATTGCAGATACGATCGCACTGACCATATAAGAAGACTTCGAGGGAAATATAACGAGAACAATTGACAAGTGAAGATACTTCGACAACATCAGTCTGCACACTGTATCTCTGTATTGTAACATCTCACATGAATACCTTTGTAGCATGGTAGTTCGCAATGATCATTTAAGACGACATCGAAGCGGGTATACGCACACAACAGGCAGAACAAGAAACTTCGACTCCGACTATGTTTACACTGTAACTCCGAATTTTTGCGTCTGACATGCCTACAGCGATAGCAGGTAGGAACGCACTGACAATATGAGACGACTTCGAAGGACATATAACGAGAACAATAGGCAAGTGAAGATACTCCGACAACATCAGTCCGCATACCGTATCTCTGTATGCTATCATCTCACATGGATACCTCTGGAGCATATGAGTTCGCAACTATCATATAGGACGACATCGAAGCGGGAATAACGCAAACAACAGACAGATTGAGAAACTTCGACCCCGACTATGCTTACACTGTTACTCCGCATTCTAGCATCTGACATGCCTACAGCTATAGCAGATACGATCGCACTGACCATATAAGAAGACTTCGAGGGACATATAACGAGAACAATTGACAAGTGCAGATACTTCGACAACATCAGTCTGCACACTGTATCTGTATTCCATCATCTCACATAGATACCTCTGGAGCATGTAAAATCGCAAAGATCATATGAGACGACATCGAAGCGAGTATAACGCACACAACAGGCTATTCGACTATGTTTACTTTGTAACTTTGCATTCTAGCATCTCAAATGTCCATTCAAGGAGTATATATGACAGCTTATTTCATGCGAGTGGAGTACTTTACTTTTTCATTACCACCAGAAACTTCGATTCCAACAATCAAAAGTCGGTAAATCGGCGTATTCGCCAAAACTTCGAATTCATCAATCTTGATAATAAGTCGGTTATACATCTCATAGGTAGACATTGTCTAGTATTTCCTGAATCGAAATAACGCTTACAACAAGGAGAACAAGAAACTTTGACTTCGACAATGTTTATACTTGAACTTCGCATTCAAGCATCTGTCATGCCTACAGTAATTGCAGATACGATCGCACTGACCATATGGGACGACTTCGAAGGACATATAACGGGAACAATAGGCAAGTGAAGATACTTAGACAACATCAGTCCACACACCTTATCTTTGTATTCTATAATCTCACACGGATACCTCTGGAGCATATGAGTTCACAACTATTATATTAGACGACATCGAAGCATGTATAACGCACACAACAGGCAGAACAAGAAACTTCGACCCCGATTATGCTTACACTGTTACTCCTCATTCTAGCATCTGACATGTCTATTGATATAGCAGATACGATCGCACTGACCATATAAGACGACTTCGAGGGACATATAACATGAATACCTTTGTAGCATGGTAGTTTGCAACGATCATATGAGACGACATCAAATCGGGTATAACGCACACAACGAGCAGAACAAGAAACTTCGACTTCGACTATGTCTACACTGTAACTTTGCATTCTAGCATCTGACATGAATAAAGTTATAGCAGATGCGATGGCACTGACCATATGAGACGACTTTGAAGGACTTATGACGAGAACAATAGACAAATAGAGATACTTTGACAACATCAGTCGGCACACTGTATCTCTGTATTCTATCATCTCACATAGATACCTTTGGAGCATATCAGTTCGCATCGATCATTTGAGACGACATCAAAATTGGAATGACGCATTAAACAGGGAGAACAAGAAACTTCGACTATGTTAACACTGTGGCTCTGAATTCTATTATCTGACATGCCTACAGATGAAACAGATACGATCGCACTGACCATATAGAAAGACTTTGAAAGACATATAACGAGATTGATAGGCAAGTGTGAATACTTTGACAACATCAGTCTGCACACTGTATCTCTGTATTTAATCATCTCACATAGATACCTCTGGGGCATATCAGTTTGCATCGATCATATTAGACGATATCAAAACGGGTATAACGTACACAACAGGCAGAACAAGAAACTTCGACTATATTTACACTGTTACTTTGCATTCTAGCATCTGAAATGCCTACAGTTTAAGCAGATACGATCGCACTGACCATATAGGACGACTATAGAAGACATATAACGAGAACAATAGGCGAGTGAAGATATTTCGACAACATCAGTCTGCACACTGTATCTCTGTATCGTATCATCTCACATAGATACCTCTGTAGCATATATTTTCGCAACGATCATATAAGACAACATCGAAGCAAGTATAACGCACAAAACAGGCAGAACAGAAAACTTCGACTCCGATTATGTTTACACTGTAACTTAGCATTCCAGCATCTGACATGCTTGAAGCTATAACAGATACGATCGCACTGACCAAATGAGACGACTTCGAAGGACATATAACGAGAACAATAGGCAAGTGAAGATAGTTCGACAACATCAGTCTGCACACTGTATCTCTGTATCCTATCTTCTCACATGTATACCTTTGGGCCATGGTAGTTCGCAACGATCATATGAGACGACATCGAATCAGGTATAACGCACTGAACAGGCAGGACAAGAAACTTCGACTTTGACTATGTTCACACTGTAACTTTGCGTTCTAGCATCTGATATGCTCACAAGTATAGCAGATACGATCGCACTGACCATATGGGACGACTTCGAAGGACATATAACGAGAACAATAGGCGAGTGAAGATACTTAGACAACATCAGTCCACACACCGTATCTGTATTCTATCATCTCACATGGATACCTCTGGAGCATATGAGTTCGCAACTATTATATAAGACGACATCGAAGCATGTAAACGCACACAACAGGGAGAACAGGAAACTTCGACCGCGACTATGCTTACACTGTATCTCCGCATTCTAGCATCTGACATGTCTACAGCTATAGCAGATACGATCGCACTGACCAACTAAGACGACTCCGAGGGACATATAACGAGAACAATTGACAAGTGAAGATACTTCGACATCAGTCTGCACACTGTATCTCGAATGAATACCTTTGTAGCATGATAGTTCGCAACGATCATATGAGAGGACATCAAATCGGGTATAACGCACACAACGAGCAGAACTAGAAACTTCGACTTTGACTATGTCTACACTGTAACTTTGCATTCTAGCGTCTGACATGAATGAAGTTATAGCAGATGCGATGGCACTGACTATATGAGACGTCTTTGAAGGACTAATAATGAGAACAATAGACAAATAAAGATACTTTGACAACATCAGTCAGCACACTGTATCTCTTTATTCTATCATCTCACATAGATAACTTTGGAGCATATCAGTTCGCATCGATCATTTGAGACGACATCGACACTGGAATGACGCATAAAACAGGGAGAACAAGAAACTTCGACTATGTTTACACTGTGGCTTTAAATTCTATCATCTGACATGCCTACAGTTGAAGCAGATACGATCGCACTGACCATATAGGACGACTTCAGAGGACATATAACGAAAACAATAGGCAAGTAAAGATACTTCGAGAACATCAGTCTGCACACTGTATCTCTGTATTGTATCATCTCACATAGCTACCTCTGTAGCATATATGTTAGCAACGATCATATAGGACAACATCGAAGCAAGTATAACAGGCAGAACAAGAAACTCTGACTTCGACTATGTTTACTTCGTAACTTTGCATTCTAGCATCCAGAATGCCCATTTAAGAAGTATATATGACAGCTCATTATATGCGAGTGGAGAACTATACTCTTTCATATCCACCAAAAACTCCGATTTAAACAATCAAGAGTCGGCAAACCGGCGTGTTCGCCAAAACTTCGAATTCATCAATCTTGATAATAAGTCGGTTATACATCTCATAGGTAGACATTGTCTAGTGTTTCCTGAATCAAAATAACGATAACAACAGGAAGAGCAAGAAACTTCGACTTCGACTGTGTTTACTTTGTAACTTTGCTTAGCATCTAGAATGCTCATTCAAGAAGTATATATGACAGCTCATTATATGCGAGTGGAGAACTTTACTTCTTTATATCCACAAAAAACTTCGATTTGAACGATCAAGAGTCGGTAAACCGGCGTGTTCGCAAAACTTCGAATTTATCAATCTTGATAATAAGTCGGTTATACATCTGATAGGTAAACATCGCCTAGTGTTTCCTGAATCAAAATAACACTAACAACAGGGAGAGCAAGAAATATCGACTTCGACTGTGTTTACACTGTAACTTCGCATTCTAGCATCTGACATGCCTACAGTAATTGCAGATACGATCGCACTGACCATATAGGACGACTCCGAAGGACATACAACGAGAACAATAAGCAAGTGAAGATAATCCGACAACATCAATCCGCATACCGTATCTCTGTATTCGATCATCTCACATGGATACCCTCTGGAGCATATGAGTTCGCAACTATTATATAAGACGACATCAAAGCGGGTATAACGCACACAACAGGCAGAACAAGAAACTCCGACCTCGACTATGCTCACACTGTAACTCCGCATTATAGCATCTGACATGCCTACCGCAATAGCAGGTATAATCGCACTGGCAGTATGAGACGACTTCGAAGGACATATAATGAGAACAATTGACAAGTGGAGATACATTGACATCAGTCTGCATACTGTATCTCTGTATTGTAACATCTCACATGAATACCTTTGTAGCATGGTAGTTCGCAATGATCATTTGAGACGACATCGAAGCGGGTATAACGCACACAACAGGCAGAACAAGAAACTTCGACTCCGACTATGTTTACACTGTAACTCCAAATTTTTGCATCTGATATGCCTACAGCAATAGCAGGTATGATCGCACTGACAATATGAGACGACTCCGAAGGACATATAACGAGAACAATAGGCAAGTGAAGAAACCCCGACAACATCAGCTCGCATACCGTATCTCTGTATGCTATCATCTCACATGTATACCTCTGGAGCATATGAGTTCGGAACTATCATATAAGACGACATGGAAGCGAGTATAACGCACACAAAAGGCACCAAAAACTCCGATTTAAACATCAAGAGTCGGCAAACCGGCGTGTTCGCCAAAACTTCGAATTCATCAATCTTGATAATAAGTCGGTTGTACATCTCATAGGTAGACATTGTCTAGTGTTTCTTGAATCAAAATATTGCTAACAACAGGGAGAGCAAGAAACTTCGACTTCGACTGTGTTCACCCTGTAATTTCGCATTCTAGCATCTGACATGCCTACAGTAATTGCAGACACGATCGCACTGACCATATAGGACGACTTCGAAGGACATACAACGAGAACAATAAGCAAGTGAAGATACTCCGACAACATCAGTCCGCATACCGTATCTCTGTATTCTTTCATCTCACATGGATACCTCTGAAGCATATGAGTTCGGAACTATTATATAAGACGACATCGAAGCGGGTATAACGCACACAACAGGCAGAACAAGAAACTCCGACCTCGACTATGCTTACACTGTAACTACGCATTCTAGCATCTGACATGCCTACGGCAATAGCAGGTATGATCGCACTGACAGTATGAGACGACTTCGAAGGACATATAACGAGAAAAATTGACGAGTGGAGATACATTGACATCAGTCTGCACTCTGTATCTCTGTATTGTAACATCTCACATGATAACCTTTGTAGCATGGTAGTTCGCAATGATCATTTGAGACGACATCGAAGCGGGTATAACGCACACAACAGGCAGAACAAGAAACTTCGACTCCGAATATGTTTACACTGTAACTCCAAATTTTTGCATCTGACATGCCTACAGCAATAGCAGGTATGATCGCACTGACAATATGAGACGACTCCGAAGGACATATAACGAGAACAATAGGCAAGTGAAGAAACCCCGACAACATCAGTCCGCATACCGTATCTCTGTATGCTATCATCTCACATGTATACCTCTGGAGCATATGAGTTCGGAACTATCATATAAGACGACATGGAAGCGGGTATAACGCACACAACAGGCAGAACAAGAAACTTCGACCCCGACTATGCTTACACTGTTACTCCGCATTTTAGCATCTGACATAACTACAGCTATAGCAGATACTATCGCACTAACCATATAAGAAGACTTCGAGGGACATATAACGAGAACAATTGACAAGTGGAGATACTTCGACAACATCAGTCTGCACACTGTATCTCTGTATTCTATCATCTCACATAGATACCTCTGGAGCATATAAGTTCGCAACGATCATATGAGAAGACATCGAAGCGAGTATATCGCACAGAACAGGCTATTCGACTATGTTTACTTTGTAACTTTGCATTCTAGCATCCCAAATGCCCATTCAAGAAGTATATATGACAGCTTATTTCAGGCGAGTGGAGTAATTTACTTTTTCATTACCACCAGAAACTTCGATTCCAACAATCAAAAGTCGGTAAATCGGCGTGTTCGCCAAAACTTCGAATTCATCAATCTTGATAATAAGTCGGTTATCCATCCCATAGGTAGACATTGGCTAGTGTTTCCTGAATCGAAATAACGCTTACAACAGAGAGAACAAGAAACTTTGACTTCGACAATGTTTATACTTCAACTTCGCATTCTAGCATCTGAAATGCCTACAGTAGTTGCAGATACGATCGCACTGACCATATAGGACGACTTCGAAGGACATATAACGAGAACAATAGGCAAGTGGAGATACTTCGACAACATCAGTCCGCACACCGTATCTCTGTATTCTATCATCTCACATGAATACCTCTGGAGCATATGAGTTCGCAACTATTATATAAGACGTCATCGAAGCGGGTATAACGCACAAAACAGACAGAACAAGGAACTTCGACCCCGACTATGCTCACACTGTAACTCCGCATTCTAGCATCTGACATGCCTAAGGCTATAGCAGATACGATCGCACTGACCATATAAGAAGACTTCGAGGGACATATAACAAGAACAATTGACAAGTGAAGATACTTCGACAACATCAGTCTGCACACTGTATCTCTGTATTCTATCATCTCACATAGATACCTCTGAAGCATATTAGTTCGCAACGATCATATGAGACGACATCGAAGCGGGTATAATGCACACAACAGGCTATTCGACAATGTTTACTTTGTAACATTGCATTCTTGCATCTCAAATGCTCATTCAAGAAGTGTATATGAGAGCTCATCATATGCGAGTGGAGTACTATACTTTTTCATATCCACCAAAAACTTCGATTCCAACAATCAAGTGTCGGTGAATCGGCGTGTTCGCCAAAACTGCCAATTTATCAATCTTGATAATAAGTCGGTTATACATCTTATAGGTAAACATTGTCTACTGTTTCCTGAATCAAGATTACGCTTACAACAGGGGAAACAAGAAACTTCGACTTCGACTATGTTTATTCTTCAACTTCGCATTTTAGCATCTGACATGCCTACAGTAATTGCAGATACGATCGCACTGACCATATAAGACGACTTCGAGGGACACATAAGGAGAACATTTGACAAGTAAAGATACTTCGACATCAGTCTGCACACTGTATCTCTGTATTATAACATCTCACATGAATACCTCTGGAGCATATGAGTTCGCAACTATTATATAAGACGTCATCGAAGCGGGTATAACGCACAAAACAGACAGAACAAGAAACTTCGACCCCGACTATGCTCACACTGTAACTCCGCATTCTAGCATCTGACATGCCTAAGGCTATAGCAGATACGATCGCACTGACCATATAAGAAGACTTCGAGGGACATATAACAAGAACAATTGACAAGTGAAGATACTTCGACAACATCAGTCTGCACACTGTATCTCTGTATTCTATCATCTCACATAGATACCTCTGAAGCATATCAGTTCGCAACGATCATATGAGACGACATCGAAGCGGGTATAATGCACACAACAGGCTATTCGACAATGTTTACTTTGTAACATTGCATTCTTGCATCTCAAATGCTCATTCAAGAAGTGTGTATGAGAGCTCATCATATGCGAGTGGAGTACTATACTTTTTCATATCCACCAAAAACTTCGATTCCAACAATCAAGTGTCGGTAAATCGGCGTGTTCGCCAAAACTCCCAATTTATCAATCTTGATAATAAGTCGGTTATACATCTTATAGGTAAACATTGTCTACTGTTTCCTGAATCAAGATTACGCTTACAACAGGGGAAACAAGAAACTTCGACTTCGACTATGTTTATTCTTCAACTTCGTATTTTAGCATCTGACATGCCTACAGTAATTGCAGATACGATCGCACTGACCATATAAGACGACTTCGAGGGACACATAAGGAGAACATTTGACAAGTAAAGATACTTTGACATCAGTCTGCACACTGTATCTCTGTATTATAACATCTCATATGAATACCTTTGTAGCATGGTAGTTCGCATCGATCATATGAGACGACATCTAATCGGGTATAACGCACACAACGAGCAGAACAAGAAACTTCGACTTCGACTATGTCTACACTGTAACTTTGCATTCTAGCATCTGACATGAATAAAGTTATAGCAGATGAGATGGCGCTGACCATATGAGACGACTTTGTAGGACTCATAACGAGAACAATAGACAAATAAAAATACCTTGAACATCAGTCAGCACACTGTATCTCTGTATTCTATCATCTCACATAGAGCATTGGAGCATATCAGTTCGCATCGATCATTTGAGACGACATCAAAACGGGAATGACGCATAAAACAGGGAGAACAAGAAACTTCGACTATGTTAACACTGTGGCTCTAAATTCTATTATCTGACATGCCTACAGATGAAACAGATACGATCGCACTGACCATATAAAAAGACTTTGAAGGACATATAACGAGATTAATAGGCGAGTGAGGATACTTTGACAACATCAGTATGCACACTGTATCTCTGTATTATATAATCTCACATAGGAACCTCTGTAGCATATATGTTCGCAACGATCATATAAGACGACATCGAAGTGGGTATAACGCACACAACAGGATGAACAAAAATCTTCGACGCCGACTTTGTTTACACTGTAACTTCGCATTCTAGAATCTGACATGCCTATAACTATAGTAGAAACGATCGCTCTGACCATATAAGATGACTTCGAAGGACATATAACGAGTACAATGGGCAAGTGAAGATACTTCGAGACCATCAGTCTGCACACTGTATCTCTGTATTTTATCATGTCACATTGATACTTTTGGAGCATGGTGGTTCGCAACGATCATATGAGTCGACATCGAATCGGGTAAAACGCACACAACAGGCAGAACAAGAAACTCTGACTTCGACTATGTTTACTTTGTAACTTTGCATTCTAGCATCTAGAATGCCCATTCAAGAAGTATATATGACAGCTCATTATATGCGAGTGGGGAACTATACTTTTTCATATCCACCAAAAACTTCGATTTGAACAATCAAGAGTCGGTAAACTGGCGTGTTTGCCAAAACTTCGAATTCATCAATCTTGATAATAAGTCGGTTATACATCTCATAGGTAGACATTGTCTAGTGTTTCCTGAATCAAAATAACGCTAAAAACAGGGAGAGCAAGAAACTTCGACTTCGACTGTGTTTACACTGTAACTTCGCATCCTAGCATCTGACATGCCTACAGTAATTGCAGATACGATCGCACTGACCATATAGAACGTTTTCGAAGGACATACCACGGAAACAATATGCAAATGAAGATACTCCGACAACATCAGTCTGCACACTGTATCCCTGTATTTTATTATCTCACATAGATACCTCTGGAGCATATCAGTTCGCATAGATCATATGAGACGACATCAGAACGAGTATGACGTACACAACAGGCAGAACAAGAAACTTTGACTATATTCACACTGTAACTTTGCATTCTAGCATCTGACATGCCTACAGTTGAAGCAGATACGATCGCACTGACCATATAGGACGACTTCAGAGGACATATAACGAGAACAATAGGCGAGTGAAGAGACTTCGACAACATCAGTCTGCACACTGTATCTCTGTATTGTATCATCTCACATAGATACCTTTGTAGCATATATGTTCGCAACGATCATATGAGACAACATCGAAGCAAGTATAACGCACACAACAGGCAGAACAAGAAACTTTGACTTCGACTATGTTTACTTTGTAATTTTGCATTCTAGCATCTAGAATGCCAATTCAAGAAGTATATATGACAGCTCATTATATGCGAGTGAAGAACTATACTTTTTCATATCCACCAAAAACTCCGATTTAAACAATCAAAAGTCGGCAAACCGGCGTGTTCGCCAAAACTTCGAATTCATCAATCTTGATAATAAGTCGGTTGTACATCTTATAGGTAGACATTGTCTAGTGTTTCCTGAATCAAAATAACGCTAACAACAGGGAGAGCAAGAAACTTCGACTTCGACTGTGTTCACACTGTAACTTCGCATTCTAGCATCTGACATGCCTACAGTAATTGCAGATACGATCGCACTGACCATATAGGACGACTTCGATGGACATACAACGAGAACAATATGCAAGTGAAGATACTCCGACTACATTAGTCCGCATACCGTATCTCTGTATTCTATCATCTCACATGGATACCTCTGGAGCATATGAGTTCGCAACTATTATATAAGACGACATCGAAGCGGGTATAACGCACACAACAGGCAGAACAAGAAACTTCGACCTCGACTATGCTCACACTGTATTTCCGCATTCTAGCATCTGACATGCCTACAGCAATAGCAGATACGATCGCACTGACCATATAAGACGACTTCGAGGGATATATAACGAGAACAATTGACAAGTGAAGATACTTCGACATCAGTCTGCACACTGTATCTCTGTATTTCATCATCTCACATAGATACCTCTGGAGCATATCAGTTCGCATCGATCATATTATGAGACGACATCAAAACGGGTATAACGTACACAACAGGCAGAACAAGAAACTTCGACTATACAGGCTGATTTTAAAATGAGTGCATATATTTTAAACACTAAGAAAGCTTGAGGTATACTACCGAATAGCACTATTAAAAATATTATTAGGATCAAGATAGATTTGGGGCAAAATACCCTTTTTCCGCCCAGATTTCTACTTCTGTCACAACCATCGTTTGCGATCCGCAGTCGACCGTGATGAACGAAGCGACGTTGCCACTCTACATGAAAATTAGGAGATATCAAATAAAATGTATAATCGAGAAAATGTACATGGGGAAGAAGTTAACCCAACTCCAAAATGTACCCACCCAAGATTTCTACACATGAGCTCGAATAGCGTATAACTTAACACCTCACGGTTGGAAGTTATTTTACTGAAAAATCCTCTAGACCCTTCCTTCCACCTCCTTGCATCGCTACAATTTCGTGGTCTTCGAGGAGTCTCATGGGCCCCGCACAATAATGACCCGACATAAGAACCATATCATTCAGCTCAATGTTTGAGAAATGCATATTGCATCGTCACATTCCAAGCAAATTGTCAGAAACAAAACTTTACATTCAGT
Source organism: Phaedon cochleariae (assembly GCA_918026855.4). Taxonomy (NCBI): domain Eukaryota; kingdom Metazoa; phylum Arthropoda; class Insecta; order Coleoptera; family Chrysomelidae; genus Phaedon; species Phaedon cochleariae. The sequence continues at coordinate 15,450,836 of OU896721.1, read as the reverse complement.
GTTGTTCCTGGGTCTGATTTTTTCGTAATAGATTTTCTTGGAAAATGGTAACAGATTTGTATCAAAAGGTAATAGATCCTAAAAATCTGACATTTGACATTCTGAATGTCATTCTTGTAAAACAATATCGCACAAATTTGACAGTTTTGGCAGGAATGAGGAAGGTCACACAGAACTTATGACATAAATATAGAACATAGACCCATAGAGCAGAACATAATTATCCGCTGAACACAGAAATAAATTTTTTTGTAACAAAACATCATATTTTGGTGCTAACAGTAACAAAACATCATATTTTGGTGCTTACACCCAATAGTAATAGATTCATGACAAATCGTAATATTGTAACAATCTCCGTGGAATAGTAATAGATCTATTACAAAAGTAATGACAAGGACCACACTGTTTACATTTACTAGTATCACGTTTTGACGTTTTCCAGAATAACATACATTCTCAGAACAACAAACTGTCAAGAAAGGATCTTTGTTTTGATTGTTCTTATGGTGTGCTAGCAGCAAGAATTCAGATGACCATGAATTACTAATAGGAGACTTCTACGGACCAATCAGAAACAGCAAAGTAGTGCCTGCGTGGTTGCGATTCATCCTGATTGGGCACAGGTGATTGAGATTAATGTATTAGTGAGGAAGGATCATATCTTCAAATGAAACTACGATCGTCATAAAAAACTAATTTGGAAAAAACATCTATTAGTTTAATTAAATGAAATGATACTTCCTCACTATACACTAATCTCACGAATCCAATCAGCTGTGTCCAATCAGGATGAATCGCAACCACGCAGGCGCTACTTTGCTGTTTCTGATTGGTCCGTAGAAATCGCCTATTAGTAATTCATGATCATCTGAATTCTTGCGTCCGAAACGGTCAGAAGCATGCGCAGTTTCACAGAACTGTATGATTTTTTTGGGTTCTGTGGACTTGTGCATGCTTCTGACGGTTTCGGATTGTTTATTCTCTGAACGCGAACAATCCTAATTAGTACTGTCGAAGGTCACAGCAAAGAGGAAATCTATGGTCACAGATACTACTGTTCTGAGGAATGATGTTGACAGATCATATGATACTAGTTTTGTTTGTGTGGTTGCTGGTTTGAAAAATAATTGTAAACGTAAAATAAAAAATGAAATAATTGGATGTTGTGTCTTGTGTCATGATAATCGTGATATGATAGTGGTCGTGATTTTCAATGTGAGATTGCCAGGAAGGATATGTCGTCGTCAAGTCGTTCTCGATGGTTCAAGTGCGAATATGAACCAACAAGAACACAGGACGATATTAGTCTGGAATGGACCCGATATTAGTATTTGTTTGCTCTCGGGAGTTTTGCTGTTCGAGCAGATATGAGAAAATCTACTAGGTGAGTCGATTTTCAACTTTGTGTATGTTGTGTACCTATTTATTGTCTGCTGATTTTGTATCTACCCGCTGGGGCCTTATTTTCGAATTGAAGAAAGGGGGACGTTCTATCATTCCCATCATGTTTCTCTCCGTCTCTCGTGATCCATGGAGATAATCACCCCACAGTTCTCTCAGTAAACTTTGAAAAATAGGGCTCCTGTACATATTACATTCACCTCTATTAGTTTCCATAACCTATTTCAATTCATGTTCATTCTGTGACAAATTTTTATCAGGATATTCGTCTCTGAAACAATCTGGCATCACTGTCTTGTTTTGACTTTAGTGAATGACGAATTGTGGATTCCCTAGGATTCCGCAGATTTCACTTGCTTCCCAGTGGCGTACTCGAATTTCGAAGCATGTTATGTTCAATTTTCAAAATGAAATTTCTCGTTAATGTGAAGACTTAGGAAAAATCACAAATTTTAGTAAATTCTGTTAGACTCTCTCATATATATGTCCTGAATATATGCACTCATTTTAAAATCTGCCTGTATTTACACTGTAACTTTGTATTCTAGCATCTGACATGCCTACAGTTGAAGCAGATACGATCGCACTGACCATATAGGACGACTTCAGAAGACATATAACGAGAACAATAGGCGAGTGAAGATACTACGAAAACATCAGTCTGCACACTGTATCTCTGTATTGTTCCATCTCACATAGATACCTCTGTAGCATATATAATCGCAACGATCATATAAGACAACATCGAAGCAAGTATAACGCACACAACAGGCAGAACAAGAAACTCTGACTTCAACTATGTTTACTTTGTAACTTTGCATTTTACTATCTAGAATGCCCATTCAAGAAGTATATATGACAGCTCATTATATGCGAGTGGAGAACTATACTTTTTCATATCCACCAAAAACTCCGATTTAAACAATCTAGAGTCGGCAAACCGGCGTGTTCGCCAGAACTTCGGATACATCAATTTTGATAATAAGTTAATTATACATCTCATAGGTAGACATTGTCTAGTGTTTCCTGAATCAAAATATCGCTAACAACAGGGAGAGCAAGAAACTTCGACTTCGACTGTATTTACTTTGTAACTTTGCATTCTAGCATCTAGAATGCCTATTCAAGAAGTATATATGACAGCTCTTTATATGCGAGTGGAGAACTATTCTTTTTCATATCCACCAAAAACTTCGATTTGAACAATCAAGAGTCGGTAAACCGGCGTGTTCGCCAAAACTTCGAATTTATCAATCTTGATAATAAGTCGGTTATACATCTGATAGGTAAACATTGTCTAGTGTTTCCTGAATCAAAATAACGCTTACAACAGGGAGAGCAAGAAACTTCGACTTCGACTGTGTTTACACTGTGACTTCGCATTCTAGCATCTGACATGCCAACAGTTATTGCAGATACGATCGCACTGACCATATAGGACGACTTCGAAGGACATACAACGAGAACAATGAGCAAGTGAAGATACTCCGACAACATCAGTCCGCATACCGTATCTCTGTATTCTATCATCTCACATGGATACCTCTGGAGCATATGAGTTCGCAACTATTATATAAGATGACATCGAAGCGGTTATAACGCACACAACAGGCAGAACAAGAAACTCCGACCTCGACTATGCTTACACTGTAACTCCGCATTCTAGCATCTGACATGCCTACGGCAATAGCAAGTATGATTGCACTGACAGTATGAGACGACTCCGAAGGACATATAACGGGATCAATTGACGAGTGGAGATACATTGACATCAGTCTGCACACTGTATCTCTGTATTGTTACATCTCACATGAATACCTTTGTAGCATGGTAGTTCGCAATGATCATTTAAGACGACATCGAAGCGGGTATAACGCACACAACAGGCAGAACAAGAAACTTCGACTCCGACTATGTTTACACTGTAACTCCAAATTTTTTCATCTGACATGCCTACAGCAATAGCAGGTATGATCGCACTGACAATATGAGACGACTTCGAAAGACATATAACGAGAACAATAGGCAAGTGAAGATACTCCGACAACATCAGTCCGCATACCGTATCTCTGTATGCTATCATCTCACATGTATACCTCTGGAGCATATGAGTTCGCAACTATCATATGAGACGACTTGGAAGCGGGTATAACGCACACAACAGACAGAACAAGAAACTTCGACCCCGACTATGCTTACACTGTTACTCCGCATTCTAGCATTTGACATGCCTACAGCTATAGCAGATACTATCGCACTGACCATATGAGAAGACTTCGAGGGACATATAACGAGAACAATTGACAAGTGAAGATACTTCGACAACATCAGTCTGCACACTGTATCTCTGTATTCTATCATCTCACATAGATACCTCTGAAGCATATTAGTTCGCAACGATCATATGAGACGACATCGAAGCGGGTATAATGCACACAACAGGCTATTCGACAATGTTTACTTTGTAACATTGCATTCTTGCATCTCAAATGCTCATTCAAGAAGTGTATATGAGAGCTCATCATATGCGAGTGGAGTACTATACTTTTTCATATCCACCAAAAACTTCGATTCCAACAATCAAGTGTCGGTAAATCGGCGTGTTCGCCAAAACTCCCAATTTATCAATCTTGATAATAAGTCGGTTATACATCTTATAGGTAAACATTGTCTACTGTTTCCTGAATCAAGATTACGCTTACAACAGGGGAAACGAGAAACTTCGACTTCGACTATGTTTATTCTTCAACTTCGCATTTTAGCATCTGACATGCCTACAGTAATTGCAGATACGATCGCACTGACCATATAAGACGACTTCGAGGGACACATAAGGAGAACATTTGACAAGTAAAGATACTTTGACATCAGTCTGCACACTGTATCTCTGTATTATAACATCTCATATGAATACCTTTGTAGCATGGTAGTTCGCATCGATCATATGAGACGACATCAAATCGGGTATAACGCACACAACGAGCAGAACAAGAAACTTCGACTTCGACTATGTCTACACTGTAACTTTGCATTCTAGCATCTGACATGAATAAAGTTATAGCAGATGAGATGGCGCTGACCATATGAGACGACTTTGTAGGACTCATAACGAGAACAATAGACAAATAAAAATACCTTGAACATCAGTCAGCACACTGTATCTCTGTATTCTATCATCTCACATAGAGCATTGGAGCATATCAGTTCGCATCGATCATTTGAGACGACATCAAAACGGGAATGACGCATAAAACAGGGAGAACAAGAAACTTCGACTATGTTAACACTGTGGCTCTGAATTCTATTATCTGACATGCCTACAGATGAAACAGATACGATCGCACTGACCATATAAAAAGACTTTGAAGGACATATAACGAGATTAATAGGCGAGTGAGGATACTTTGACAACATCAGTATGCACACTGTATCTCTGTATTATATAATCTCACATAGAAACCTCTGTAGCATATATGTTCGCAACGATCATATAAGACGACATCGAAGTGGGTATAACGCACACAACAGGATGAACAAGAATCTTCGACGCCGACTTTGTTTACACTGTAACTTCGCATTCTAGAATCTGACATGCCTATAACTATAGTAGAAACGATCGCTCTGACCATATAAGATGACTTCGAAGGACATATAACGAGTACAATGGGCAAGTGAAGATACTTCGAGACCATCAGTCTGCACACTGTATCTCTGTATTTTATCATGTCACATTGATACTTTTGGAGCATGGTGGTTCGCAACGATCATATGAGTCGACATCGAATCGGGTAAAACGCACACAACAGGCAGAACAAGAAACTCTGACTTCGACTATGTTTACTTTGTAACTTTGCATTCTAGCATCTAGAATGCCCATTCAAGAAGTATATATGACAGCTCATTATATGCGAGTGGGGAACTATACTTTTTCATATCCACCAAAAACTTCGATTTGAACAATCAAGAGTCGGTAAACTGGCGTGTTTGCCAAAACTTCGAATTCATCAATCTTGATAATAAGTCGGTTATACATCTCATAGGTAGACATTGTCTAGTGTTTCCTGAATCAAAATAACGCTAAAAACAGGGAGAGCAAGAAACTTCGACTTCGACTGTGTTTACACTGTAACTTCGCATCCTAGCATCTGACATGCCTACAGTAATTGCAGATACGATCGCACTGACCATATAGGACGTTTTCGAAGGACATACCACGGAAACAATATGCAAATGAAGATACTCCGACAACATCAGTCTGCACACTGTATCCCTGTATTTTATTATCTCACATAGATACCTCTGGAGCATATCAGTTCGCATCGATCATATGAGACGACATCAGAACGAGTATAACGTACACAACAGGCAGAACAAGAAACTTTGACTATATTCACACTGTAACTTTGCATTCTAGCATCTGACATGCCTACAGTTGAAGCAGATACGATCGCACTGACCATATAGGACGACTTCAGAGGACATATAACGAGAACAATAGGCGAGTGAAGAGACTTCGACAACATCAGTCTGCACACTGTATCTCTGTATTGTATCATCTCACATAGATACCTTTGTAGCATATATGTTCGCAACGATCATATGAGACAACATCGAAGCAAGTATAACGCACACAACAGGCAGAACAAGAAACTTTGACTTCGACTATGTTTACTTTGTAATTTTGCATTCTAGCATCTAGAATGCCAATTCAAGAAGTATATATGACAGCTCATTATATGCGAGTGAAGAACTATACTTTTTCATATCCACCAAAAACTCCGATTTAAACAATCAAAAGTCGGCAAACCGGCGTGTTCGCCAAAACTTCGAATTCATCAATCTTGATAATAAGTCGGTTGTACATCTCATAGGTAGACATTGTCTAGTGTTTCCTGAATCAAAATAACGCTAACAACAGGGAGAGCAAGAAACTTCGACTTCGACTGTGTTCACACTGTAACTTCGCATTCTAGCATCTGACATGCCTACAGTAATTGCAGATACGATCGCACTGACCATATAGGACGACTTCGAAGGACATACAACGAGAACAATATGCAAGTGAAGATACTCCGACTACATCAGTCCGCATACCGTATCTCTGTATTCTATCATCTCACATGGATACCTCTGGAGCATATGAGTTCGCAACTATTATATAAGACGACATCGAAGCGGGTATAACGCACACAACAGGCAGAACAAGAAACTTCGACCTCGACTATGCTCACACTGTATTTCCGCATTCTAGCATCTGACATGCCTACAGCAATAGCAGATACGATCGCACTGACCATATAAGACGACTTCGAGGGATATATAACGAGAACAATTGACAAGTGAAGATACTTCGACATCAGTCTGCACACTGTATCTCTGTATTTCATCATCTCACATAGATACCTCTGGAGCATATCAGTTCGCATCGATCATATTATGAGACGACATCAAAACGGGTATAACGTACACAACAGGCAGAACAAGAAACTTCGACTATACAGGCTGATTTTAAAATGAGTGCATATATTTTAAACACTAAGAAAGCTTGAGGTATACTACCGAATAGCACTATTAAAAATATTATTAGGATCAAGATAGATTTGGGGCAAAATACCCTTTTTCCGCCCAGATTTATACTTCTGTCACAACTATCGTTTGCGATCCGCAGTCGACCGTGATGAACGAAGCGACGTTGCCACTCTACATGAAAATTAGGAGATATCAAATAAAATGTATAATCGAGAAAATGTACATGGGGAAGAAGTTAACCCAACTCCAAAATGTACCCACCCAAGATTTCTACACATGAGCTCGAATAGCGTATAACTTAACACCTCACGGTTGGAAGTTATTTAACTGAAAAATCCTCTAGACCCTTCCTTCCACCTCCTTGCATCGCTACAATTTCGTGGTCTTCGAGGAGTCTCATGGGCCCCGCACAATAATGACCCGACATAAGAACCATATCATTCAGCTCAATGTTTGAGAAATGCATATTGCATCGTCACATTCCAAGCAAATTGTCAGAAACAAAACTTTACATTCAGTGTTGTTCCTGGGTCTGATTTTTTCGTAATAGATTTTCTTGGAAAATGGTAACAGATTTGTATCAAAAGGTAATAGATCCTAAAAATCTGACATTTGACATTCTGAATGTCATTCTTGTAAAACCATATCGCACAAATTTGACAGTTTTGGCAGGAATGAGGAAGGTCACACAGAACTTATGACATAAATATAGAACATAGACCCATAGAGCAGAACATAATTATCCGCTGAACACAGAAATAAATTTTTTTGTAACAAAACATCATATTTTGGTGCTAACAGTAACAAAACATCATATTTTGGTGCTTACACCCAATAGTAATAGATTCATGACAAATCGTAATATTGTAACAATCTCCGTGGAATAGTAATAGATCTATTACAAAAGTAATGACAAGGACCACACTGTTTACATTTACTAGTATCACGTTTTGACGTTTTCCAGAATAACATACATTCTCAGAACAACAAACTGTCAAGAAAGGATCTTTGTTTTGATTGTTCTTATGGTGTGCTAGCAGCAAGAATTCAGATGACCATGAATTACTAATAGGAGACTTCTACGGACCAATCAGAAACAGCAAAGTAGTGCCTGCGTGGTTGCGATTCATCCTGATTGGGCACAGGTGATTGAGATTAATGTATTAGTGAGGAAGGATCATATCTTTAAATGAAACTACGATCGTCATAAAAAACTAATTTGGAAAAAACATCTATTAGTTTAATTAAATGAAATGATACTTCCTCACTATACACTAATCTCACGAATCCAATCAGCTGTGTCCAATCAGGATGAATCGCAACCACGCAGGCGCTACTTTGCTGTTTCTGATTGGTCCGTAGAAATCGCCTATTAGTAATTCATGATCATCTGAATTCTTGCGTCCGAAACGGTCAGAAGCATGCGCAGTTTCACAGAACTGTATGATTTTTTTGGGTTCTGTGGACTTGTGCATGCTTCTGACGGTTTCGGATTGTTTATTCTCTGAACGCGAACAATCCTAATTAGTACTGTCGAAGGTCACAGCAAAGAGGAAATCTATGGTCACAGATACTACTGTTCTGAGGAATGATGTTGACAGATCATATGATACTAGTTTTGTTTGTGTGGTTGCTGGTTTGAAAAATAATTGTAAACGTAAAATAAAAAATGAAATAATTGGATGTTGTGTCTTGTGTCATGATAATCGTGATATGGTAGTGGTCGTGATTTTCAATGTGAGATTGCCAGGAAGGATATGTCGTCGTCAAGTCGTTCTCGATGGTTCAAGTGCGAATATGAACCAACAAGAACACAGGACGATATTAGTCTGGAATGGACCCGATATTAGTATTTGTTTGCTCTCGGGAGTTTTGCTGTTCGAGCAGATATGAGAAAATCTACTAGGTGAGTCGATTTTCAACTTTGTGTATGTTGTGTACCTATTTATTGTCTGCTGATTTTGTATCTACCCGCTGGGGCCTTATTTTCGAATTGAAGAAAGGGGGACGTTCTATCATTCCCATCATGTTTCTCTCCGTCTCTCGTGATCCATGGAGATAATCACCCCACAGTTCTCCCAGTAAACTTTAAAAAATAGGGCTCCTGTACATATTACATTCACCTCTATTAGTTTCCATAACCTATTTCAATTCATGTTCATTCTGTGACAAATTTTTATCAGGATATTCGTCTCTGAAACAATCTGGCATCACTGTCTTGTTTTGACTTTAGTGAATGACGAATTGTGGATTCCCTAGGATTCCGCAGATTTCACTTGCTTCCCAGTGGCGTACTCGAATTTCGAAGCATGTTATGTTCAATTTTCAAAATGAAATTTCTCGTTAATGTGAAGACTTAGGAAAAATCACAAATTTTAGTAAATTTTGTTAGACTCTCTCATATATATGTCTTGAATATATGCACTCATTTTAAAATCTGCCTGTATTTACACTGTAACTTTGTATTCTAGCATCTGACATGCCTACAGTTGAAGCAGATACGATCGCACTGACCATATAGGACGACTTCAGAAGACATATAACGAGAACAATAGGCGAGTGAAGATACTACGAAAACATCAGTCTGCACACTGTATCTCTGTATTGTTCCATCTCACATAGATACCTCTGTAGCATATATAATCGCAACGATCATATAAGACAACATCGAAGCGAGTATAACGCACACAACAGGCAGAACAAGAAACTCTGACTTCAACTATGTTTACTTTGTAACTTTGCATTTTACTATCTAGAATGCCCATTCAAGAAGTATATATGACAGCTCATTATATGCGAGTGGAGAACTATACTTTTTCATATCCACCAAAAACTCCGATTTAAACAATCTAGAGTCGGCAAACCGGCGTGTTCGCCAGAACTTCGGATACATCAATTTTGATAATAAGTTAATTATACATCTCATAGGTAGACATTGTCTAGTGTTTCCTGAATCAAAATATCGCTAACAACAGGGAGAGCAAGAAACTTCGACTTCGACTGTATTTACTTTGTAACTTTGCATTCTAGCATCTAGAATGCCTATTCAAGAAGTATATATGACAGCTCTTTATATGCGAGTGGAGAACTATTCTTTTTCATATCCACCAAAAACTTCGATTTGAACAATCAAGAGTCGGTAAACCGGCGTGTTCGCCAAAACTTCGAATTTATCAATCTTGATAATAAGTCGGTTATACATCTGATAGGTAAACATTGTCTAGTGTTTCCTGAATCAAAATAACGCTTACAACAGGGAGAGCAAGAAACTTCGACTTCGACTTCGACTGTGTTTACACTGTGACTTCGCATTCTAGCATCTGACATGCCAACAGTTATTGCAGATACGATCGCACTGACTATATAGGAAGACTTCGAAGGACATACAACTAGAACAATGAGCAAGTGAAGATACTCCGACAACATCAGTCCGCATACCGTATCTCTGTATTCTATCATCTCACATGGATACCTCTGGAGCATATGAGTTCGCAACTATTATATAATATGACATCGAAGCGGTTATAACGCACACAACAGGCAGAACAAGAAACTCCGACCTCGACTATGCTTACACTGTAACTCCGCATTCTAGCATCTGACATGCCTACGGCAATAGCAAGTATGATTGCACTGACAGTATGAGACGACTCCGAAGGACATATAACGGGATCAATTGACGAGTGGAGATACATTGACATCAGTCTGCACACTGTATCTCTGTATTGTTACATCTCACATGAATACCTTAGTAGCATGGTAGTTCGCAATGATCATTTAAGACGACATCGAAGCGGGTATAACGCACACAACAGGCAGAACAAGAAACTTCGACTCCGACTATGTTTACACTGTAACTCCAAATTTTTTCATCTGACATGCCTACAGCAATAGCAGGTATGATCGCACTGACAATATGAGACGACTTCGAAAGACATATAACGAGAACAATAGGCAAGTGAAGATACTCCGACAACATCAGTCCGCATACCGTATCTCTGTATGCTATCATCTCACATGTATACCTCTGGAGCATATGAGTTCGCAACTATCATATGAGACGACTTGGAAGCGGGTATAACGCACACAACAGACAGAACAAGAAACTTCGACCCCGACTATGCTTACACTGTTACTCCGCATTCTAGCATTTGACATGCCTACAGCTATAGCAGATACTATCGCACTGACCATATGAGAAGACTTCGAGGGACATATAACGAGAACAATTGACAAGTGAAGATACTTCGACAACATTAGTCTGCACACTGTATCTCTGTATTCTATTATCTCACATAGATACCTCTGGAGCATATAAGTTCGCAACGATCATATGAGACGACATCGAAGCGAGTATATCGCACACAACAGGCTATTCGACTATGTTTACTTTGTAACTTTGCATTCTAGCATCCCAAATGCCCATTCAAGAAGTATATATGACAGCTTATTATATGCGATTGGAGTACTTTATTTTTTCATTACCACCAGAAAATTCCATTCCAACAATCGAAAGTCGGTAAATCGGCGTTTTCGCCAAAACTTCGAATTCATCAATCTTGATAATAAGTCGGTTATACATCTCATAGGTAGACATTGTCTAGTGTTTCCTGAATCGAAATAACGCTTACAACGGAGAGAACAAAAAACTTTGACTTCGACAATGTTTCTACTTTAACTTCGCATTCTAGCATCTGACATGCCTACAGCAATTGCAGATACGATCGCACTGACCATATAGGACGACTTCGAAGGACATATAACGAGAACAATAGGCAAGTGGAGATACTTCGACAACATCAGTCCGCACACCGTATCTCTGTATTCTATCATCTCACATGGATACCTCTGAAGCATATGAGTTCGCAACTATTATATAAGACGACATCGAAGCGGGTATAACGCACACAACAGACAGAACAAGAAACTCCGACCCCGACTATGCCCACACTGTTACTCCGCATTCCAGCATCTGACATGCCTACAGCTATTGCAGATACGATCGCACTGACCATATAAGAGAACTTCGAGGGACATATAACGAGAACAATCGACAGGTGGAGATACTTCGACAACATCAGTCTGCACACTGTATCTCTGTATTCTATCATCTCACATAGATTCCTCTGGAGCATATAAGTTCGCAACGATCATATGAGACGACATCGAAGCAAGTATAACGCACACAACAGGGTATTCGACTATGTTCACTTTGTAACTTTGCATTCTTGCATCTCAAATGCCCATTCACGAAGTATATATGACAGCTTATTATATGCGAGTGGAGTACTTTACTTTTTCATTACCACCAGAAACTCCGATTCCAACAATCAAAAGTCGGTAAATTGGCGTGTTCGCCAAAACTTCGAATTCATCAATCTTGATAATAAGTCGGTTATACATCTCAGGTAGACATTGTCTAGTGTTTCCTGAATCGAAATATCGCTTACAACAGGGGGAACAAGAAACTTTGACATCGACAATGTTTATACTTCAACTCCGCATTCTAGCATCTGACATGCCTACAGTAATAGAACAAGAAACCTCGACCTCGACTATGCTTACACTATAACTCCGCATCCTGGCATCTGACATGCCTACAGCAATAGCAGATATGATCGCACTGACCATATAAGACGACTTCGAGGGAGATATAACGAGAACAATTGACAAGTGAAGATACTTCGACATCATTCTGCACACTGTATCTCTGTATTGTAACATCTCACATGAATACCTTTGTAGCATGGTAGTTCGCAATGATTATTTGAGACGACATCGTAGCGGGTATAACGCACACAACAGGCAGAACAAGAAACTTCGACTCCGACTATGTTCACACTGTAACTCCGAATTTTTGCATCTGACATGCCTACAGCAATAGGAGGTATGATCGTACTGACAATACGAGATGACTTCGAAGGACATATAACGAGAACAATAGGCTAGTGAAGATACTCCGGTAACATCAGTTCGCCCGTATCTCTGTATGCTATCATCTCACATGGATACTCCTGGAGCATATGAGTTCGCAACTATTATATAAGACGACATCGAAGCGGGTATAACGCACACAACAGACATAACAAAGAACTTCGACCCCGACTATGCTCACACCGTTACTCCGCATTCTAGCATCTGACATGACTACAGCTATAGCAGATACTATCGCACTAACCATATAAGAAGACTTCGAGGGACATATAACGAGAACAATCGAGTGGAGATACTTCGACAACATCTGTTTCGGAATGCCTTTGTTTAACATTATTATTGTTAAATGTGTCCGCGCACCTGTTGCACTAAAACGACCTCTGACCCACATGAATCTGCCGATGATATTTAGGTCGAAAATAGGTACGACCAGTGATCTGATTTACTCCGTAGTGAGACGACGTCTTGGAATAGTTTTCTATTCTCGTGTAACCCGGTTGGTTTCACATTATATTCAAAATGCTGTAATTAGTGATTGTAGATTACACTTATTGCTTATTGCTTATTGCTACTCGCTTCAAATCGCTACGTAATCCCTATTAGCAGCTTGAAACTGTGGACTTTTGTGCATGTGCCTATGTCACCTTGGACCTGAGCCGGTCTCCACGCTTAACACCATTATCAGACCAAAAGGGCCCTTTGAGAAGCTAGAGGATTAGGCTTTTGTAGCATCTCACGACACGGAACAGTCTCAAAAGGGTAAGTCGTTATATAGTGCAACTCGTTTTACTGCAGTTTCTTTGAAAAATCATAATTTTGGATTAAGTCCATTTATTCGAACCACAAAGGCTTTCGAATCGCATTCATTGGTTCTTCGAGCCGGATAATCGGTACATTTTTTAATAAAATTGCATTTTTTTTAATTTTCTTGAAGAATTCAAAATTTCACATATTTTGGTCATATTGGCTCAAAACCGCTAGAACATCGCATAATTAATTCCAGTTATCACTTTCCTGCTTAATAACGTATTTCCATTGGTCAAAATACCAATATTCCATCTCAATTATCAATTAAAATTATTCTCGCGCGGTACTCTCTTATCGTCTTCCAATTGTTCGCCATTTATATTTTCACCTGTGAAGAATTAATTGTTAACCGGCGAAATCGGAGCGTTCGATCGACGTGGACATAGCGCTCGTCAGTCTGGTCAGAGAGGCGGTCCTAATTAAGCTCATGCGTAGTGATTCACCTGTGCACAGTTGTACACGAACGTCGACCGAGAATCATCAGCTGGTACCGCTATCGTTTCACATTTGATTAACGTGCTATTTCTCTCCTCGCTGATTTATCAAATTTGCGCTGAAGTTTGATATGGATAAATTAAAGAAATATCAGGCTTATAGGAAAACCTGCCTAAATGAAATAAATATTCTCCGAACGTTGGCCGACCGTAATAAGGCTGACAGATCAGTTCGAACTTTGTTCAAAGTACGATGCGGAGAGTTAGAATCTATTCGCGAAGAATTTCAAAAACAACATAATAATGTCGTCGCGGCGCTTCTGACTGATCCAGCCGCTGATGTTGATATCGAGAATGGCGTGCGCGAGGGTTTCTTAGAGGATTTTTATGTCATTAAAAGTATATATACGGATCTGTTCGAAAATGCTAACATTAGTGGTTTACCGCAATTAAATTCGACTATGGCTACTAGTGGGAATAACAATTCGCATATTCACTTACCCAAGATCGAGTTACCTCGATTTAATGGAGATTATAAATCCTTCCCATCCTATATAGACCTCTTCAATGCTCTCGTCCATCATAACGCTTCTATCAGTGACATCGAAAAATTTAATTATTTGTTAACCTCTCTACAGGGTGCGCCATTATCACTTGTTCGTACATTGCCTCTTATTTCCGATAATTATGAAATTGCTTACACGACGTTGGTAGAAAGATATTCAAACACTCGGTTACGTGCTCAGGCTCATTGGCTTGAGTTGGAAAATTCTGGAAGGGTTCCATCCGATAATCCAAGCGCTCTACGGAAATTATTGGACACTTTTTCCGAAAATGTATCTGCCCTCAACCAAATGAAATTTCCAACTGATTCATGGGATTTTATGCTGGTAATGATGCTATTAAAACGTCTGGATCATAATATCGTGACCAGATTCGAATTAGAACATGGATCATCAGATGTTCCCAAATATAAAGAGTTGTCAAGTTTTTTGAACAAACACTGCGTTGCACTTGATACTTTGAATTTCTCACCCTCGTCGTCACAATCTAATAAACGCTCCACTACAATTAATACTAATAAACCGCTACCGCCAATTTCTACTCCCCGCACTTCCGCATTTTTTACTAATAAATCTCCCTCGTCAACGTGTACATTTTGCAAAGAAAATCATTCTTTATACTCTTGTACTGCATTTGCTGCTAGGTCTCCCTCGGAACGTTATTCCTTCTGTAGGTCTAATCATCTTTGTTTCAATTGTTTAAGTGGTTCTCATGATCTTAGGTCTTGTAATTCATTGTATACTTGTAAAAAATGTAAATCGAAATATCACCATACGCTTTTGCATGTGGATAAATCAAACACTAATACTCCAATTAGGGACGGGAACAATCCCTCACATAGTTCAATCCCGGGTCGCATTACTTCTGATAATAATTTGTCTAACTCTGGAAATACCGCGGTTGCGAGCACCTCTACTTGTTTGGCTGGACCTGAAATTAATGTTTCGACAGGGGTGTTGTTAGCAACAGCCTGGATTGATGTACTGGACAATCAGGGAATATTTCGACCTTTACGCTGTCTATTAGATTCGGGAAGTATGACATCTTTCATCACCCAACGTGCAGCTCATAAATTAGGACTACCAAAAACCGACTTTGAAATTGAAATTAAAGGAATAGGGTCCATGCAATCTAATTTCACTAATGGTCGCGTCACCCTTGCGATAAAGCCTATAGGCGAAAACTCTCCATTATTTTGCACAGATGCTGTAATTCTACCTAAGATTTGTGAAAATATGCCTGCTTCAAAACTCGCGATAGATACTTGGTCGCATTTAGCGAATATACAACTTGCTGATAAAAGGTTCTTTAGTCCGGGTGCTATTGATTTACTGCTTGGCGCAGATCTATTCCCAAAATGTATTCTGAACGGAAAAATTTCCGGTAGTTTAGATGAACCTGATGCAATAAATACTGTATTTGGATATGTCGTGACGGGACGTATACCAACCATCACTCCGGCTGCTTCTTCTTTTGTTTGTTGTTTGCCAGCAACCGCTGATGTGGAAGTGACTTTGCGAAAATTTTGGGAGGTGGAGGAAGTACCTGCGGTTCAATGCATCTCACCTGAAGATGATTCATGTGAGAACCATTTTAAATCTACACACTATCGTGATGCTGTAGGTCGATATACAGTTTCGTTGCCTTTTCGAATACCTAAACCTATGTTTCCGCGAATCCGGGACTTAGCTGTTACCCGATTTATTTCATTAGAACGCCGATTACTGAAGCAACCGGATGTTTATGCTCAATATAAAGATTTCATGCGTGAATACCTCGCATTAAATCATATGTCACCAATATCTAATGCTTCATATTCTGAACATGTTTACTATATTCCCCACCACTGCGTGCTCAAACCGGAAAGTACTTCCACAAAATTGAGAGTTGTGTTCAATGCTTCTGCTAAACTCCCTAACCAACCTTCCTTAAACGATTGTCTGCTTACCGGTAGCAAACTACAGCAGGACATTGTCACAATTCTGCTCAACTTTCGTTGTTATAAATTCGCAGTCTGCGCGGACATCAAACAAATGTACCGCATGATCCTAATTGATGCTGCTCATCGTGATTATCAACGGATTGTGTGGAGATTTTCACCTCATGATCCAATCCAAGATTTTGAACTGAACACCGTCATATATGGTGTAACTTCGTCGCCATTTTTAGCGCTTCGAACCTTATTACAATTAGCTGAAGATGAGGGAAATCGATTTCCTATTGCCGCCGAGGCTATTCGCCGCTCTTCATATGTTGATGACTTCGTTTGTGGTGCGTCTACCTTCGAAGGTGCGCGTGATTTGATTCATGAATTAACTTCTCTCTTGAAATGTGGAGGATTCGAACTCCGAAAGTGGTCCAGCAATGAACTCTCGCTACTTTCACATATGCCTTCTTCCCATTTATCAAATATTCCCCTATCTTTTGATCCCGATGTATCCTTGAAGGTTCTAGGACTGCACTGGTCTCCAACAGTCGATTGTTTTGCATTTTCATTCAAACCGATAGAGAATCAAGCATGCACAAAAAGAATTATGCTCGCAGAATTAGCCAGGGTCTATGATCCATTAGGCTTTCTAGCCCCTGTCACATTTTTCACGAAATATTTAATTCAACGCTTGTGGGTCTCGAATATTGGGTGGGATGAAACTCCCAGTGATGACATCACTCGTGTGTGGACCCAGTATAAACAAGAATTGCAATTATTATCAGAGTTGAAAATTTATCGCCATTTAGTTTCATCCCCAGTTTCGGAGCTTCATGGATTTTGTGACGCTAGTGAGAAAGGATACGCTTGTGTCATTTATCTGCGAATAATCGACTCAGATAACATTATCTCCACCTATTTTGTTTGTGGAAAATCTAAGGTAGCCCCACTGAAGAAAATTACCATTCCCCGCCTCGAACTTTGCGCTGCTGTTATGCTGTCAAGATTGTTGTCATTTGTTTGGAATATTTTGAAAGCTCACATGAGTTTCTCGACCATTTGTGCTTGGTCAGATTCCCAGATTACCCTCCAGTGGATTAAAAATTCTCCTCATCGATACCAAACATTCGTTGCCAATAGGGTGACTTATGTCCAAGAGAAAGTCTCTCCTGACTCATGGTATTACGTGGAATCAAAAAATAACGCCGCTGATATTGCCTCGCGGGGCATCCTTCCCTCCGAACTAGTCGAAAATTCATTGTGGTTACAAGGCCCTGAATTCTTACGACGATCCCGAACTCCTTGGCTCGATCCTCCTGCTTCTTCATTTATTTGTGATTCGCATCCTGAAGAAGAACGCAAATATACATTTTTTGCTAACTCAAAACCTATGAATGTCCTCGGAAATTTACTGCATAATTTTTCATCCTTTGTCACGGTGCAACGAATTACTGCATTTATGCTGCGCTTCATTTTCAACTGTACTAATCGCTCATCCCCTATGAAAGGTCGGCTTAGTAATTCTGAATTATATAAAGCGATGATACTTTTAGTTAAATATACTCAATATACCCACTTCGCAGGAGAATTTCGCGCTGATCGGTTTTCGAAACCCCTCCGTAAATTGAATGTATTCACGGACGCTAATGATATTCTTCGAGTAGGCGGTCGCTTGAAACACTCGACCGTGCCCTATGATGCCAAATACCCAATTTTACTGCCCAAAACTAGTCGTTTAACTACTTTAATCATTGAATATTTTCATAAAAAACAGTTGCATTCGGGTTTTCGCACAACTCAATTTCTGATCTCCCAACAATTTTGGATTTTATCTCCCAAAAGGGCGATTAATTCTGTTTTAACCAGATGTATTCAGTGCTGGAAAACCAATCCAAAACCTTGTCAACCTTTCATGGGTGACCTCCCCCCTTCTCGCATTAATCAAGTCAAACCGTTTAGTCATGTCGGTGTTGACTTTGGAGGCCCATTTGTTCTAACGATGACTCGGCATCGGGGTGTAAAAACTTGCAAGGGATATCTTTGTTTGTTTGTATGTTTCACTACTAAAGCCCTCCATCTGGAGCTTGCTACTGACTTGTCGACGGAAACTTTCTTAGCCGCTTTGCAACGATTTATTGCGCGCCGTGGGCGAGTGTCTAATATTTACAGCGACAACGGCACTAACTTTGTAGGTGCCAGTCGGAAACTGGCAGAATTGATGAAAAATGCCGCTGCCCATGAATTAATCACCCATACTTTCATTCCTCCTGCTTCGCCCCATTGGGGTGGTTTATGGGAAAGTGGAGTGAAATCTGTCAAAGGGCATTTAAATCGAGTAATTGGACAGCAGGTCTTGACTTACGAGGAGTTTTCTACGGTTTTAGCTATGATTGAATCAACTTTGAATTCACGTCCCCTCGGTCCTTTAACCCATGACCCTGAAGACATCAATGCGCTCACGCCAAATCACTTCTTAACCCTTGAACCCGTCTCGCCCATACCGCTGCCTGATTTCACGACCTTAAAAATAAATCGCCTGTCTCGATGGCAGATGCTGCAAAAATTGCACCAGGATTTCTGGAAACGTTGGCATGGAGAGTATCTCCACACCCTTCAGCAGAGAGGTAAATGGGTGAAAGCCGACACCCTCTCTCCTGAAGTCGGGACCTTGGTCCTAATCAAATCTGAAAATGCCCCTCCATGCCAATGGGTTCTAGGTCGTATATCCGCCCTTCATCCTGGACGCGATTCTGTTGCTCGAGTGGCAACAGTAAAGACCAGTACTGGCACGTTAACGCGTCCACTGGTAAAGCTATGTCCGCTTCCAATATCGGATTCGGATTAACCTCCGATTTCGCTTCTATTTATAATTATCATAATTTTTTTTTATTCTTTTTGGGTATTTACGAGGGTATTTACATATACTCATCTATATTTTGTTTTCTAGTAGTTTAATTTTATTTAATTCTGGGTTAAAATGACAAAAATATGCATTTTGCGGGGCAGGATGTTTCGAAATGCCTTTGTTTAACATTATTATTGTTAAATGTGTCCGCGCACCTGTTGCACTAAAACGACCTCTGACCCACATGAATCTGCCGATGATATTTAGGTCGAAAATAGGTACGACCAGTGATCTGATTTACTCCGTAGTGAGACGACGTCTTGGAATAGTTTTCTATTCTCGTGTAACCCGGTTGGTTTCACATTATATTCAAAATGCTGTAATTAGTGATTGTAGATTACACTTATTGCTTATTGCTTATTGCTACTCGCTTCAAATCGCTACGTAATCCCTATTAGCAGCTTGAAACTGTGGACTTTTGTGCATGTGCCTATGTCACCTTGGACCTGAGCCGGTCTCCACGCTTAACACCATTATCAGACCAAAAGGGCCCTTTGAGAAGCTAGAGGATTAGGCTTTTGTAGCATCTCACGACACGGAACAGTCTCAAAAGGGTAAGTCGTTATATAGTGCAACTCGTTTTACTGCAGTTTCTTTGAAAAATCATAATTTTGGATTAAGTCCATTTATTCGAACCACAAAGGCTTTCGAATCGCATTCAACATCAGTCTGCACACTGTATCTCTGTATTCTATCTACCACATGGATACCTCTGGAGCATATGAGTTCGCAACGATCATATGAGACGACATCGAAGCGAGTATATCGCACAGAACAGGCTATTCGACTAAGTTTACTATGTAACTTTGCATTCTAGCATCCCAAATGCCCATTCAAGAACTATATATGACAGCTTATTATATGCGATTGGAGTACTTTATTTTTTCATTACCACCAGAAAATTCCATTCCAACAATCGAAAGTCGGTAAATCGGCGTTTTCGCCAAAACTTAGAATTCATCAATCTTGATAATAAGTCGGTTATACATCTCATAGGTAGACATTGTCTAGTGTTTCCTGAATCGAAATAACGCTCACAACGGAGAGAACAAGAAACTTTGACTTCGACAATGTTTCTACTCTAACTTCGCATTCTAGCATCTGACATGCCTACAGCAATTGCAGATACGATCGCACTGACCATATAGGACGACTTCGAAGGACATATAACGAGAACAATAGGCAAGTGGAGATACTTCGACAACATCAGTCCGCACACCGTATCTCTGTATTCTATCATCTCACATGGATACCTCTGAAGCATATGAGTTCGCAACTATTATATAAGACGACATCGAAGCGGGTATAACGCACACAACAGACAGAACAAGAAACTCCGACCCCGACTATGCCCACACTGTTACTCCGCATTCCAGCATCTGACATGCCTACAGCTATTGCAGATACGATCGCACTGACCATATAAGAAGACTTCGAGGGACATATAACGAGAACAATCGACAGGTGGAGATACTTCGACAACATCAGTCTGCACACTGTATCTCTGTATTCTATCATCTCACATAGATTCCTCTGGAGCATATAAGTTCGCAACGATCATATGAGACGACATCGAAGCAAGTATAACGCACACAACAGGGTATTCGACTATGTTCACTTTGTAACTTTGCATTCTTGCATCTCAAATGCCCATTCACGAAGTATATATGACAGCTTATTATATGCGAGTGGAGTACTTTACTTTTTCATTACCACCAGAAACTCCGATTCCAACAATCAAAAGTCGGTAAAATGGCGTGTTCGCCAAAACTTTGAATTCATCAATCTTGATAATAAGTCGGTTATACATCTCAGGTAGACATTGTCTAGTGTTTCCTGAATCGAAATATCGCTTACAACAGGGGGAACAAGAAACAATGACATCGACAATGTTTATACTTCAACTTCGCATTCTAGCATCTGACATGCCTACAGTAATAGAACAAGAAACCTCGACCTCGACTATGCTTACACTATAACTCCGCATCCTGGCATCTGACATGCCTACAGCAATAGCAGATATGATCGCACTGACCATATAAGACGACTTCGAGGGAGATATAACGAGAACAATTGACAAGTGAAGATACTTCGACATCATTCTGCACACTGTATCTCTGTATTGTAACATCTCACATGAATACCTTTGTAGCATGGTAGTTCGCAATGATTATTTGAGACGACATCGTAGCGGGTATAACGCACACAACAGGCAGAACAAGAAACTTCGACTCCGACTATGTTCACACTGTAACTCCGAATTTTTGCATCTGACATGCCTACAGCAATAGGAGGTATGATCGTACTGACAATACGAGATGACTTCGAAGGACATATAACGAGAACAATAGGCTAGTGAAGATACTCCGGTAACATCAGTTCGCCCGTATCTCTGTATGCTATCATCTCACATGGATACTCCTGGAGCATATGAGTTCGCAACTATTATATAAGACGACATCGAAGCGGGTATAACGCACACAACAGACATAACAAAGAACTTCGACCCCGACTATGCTCACACCGTTACTCCGCATTCTAGCATCTGACATGACTACAGCTATAGCAGATACTATCGCACTAACCATATAAGAAGACTTCGAGGGACATATAACGAGAACAATCGAGTGGAGATACTTCGACAACATCAGTCTGCACACTGTATCTCTGTATTCTATCTACCACATGGATACCTCTGGAGCATATGAGTTCGCAACGATCATATGAGACGACATCGAAGCGAGTATATCGCACAGAACAGGCTATTCGACTAAGTTTACTATGTAACTTTGCATTCTAGCATCCCAAATGCCCATTCAAGAACTATATATGACAGCTTATTATATGCGATTGGAGTACTTTATTTTTTCATTACCACCAGAAAATTCCATTCCAACAATCGAAAGTCGGTAAATCGGCGTTTTCGCCAAAACTTAGAATTCATCAATCTTGATAATAAGTCGGTTATACATCTCATAGGTAGACATTGTCTAGTGTTTCCTGAATCGAAATAACGCTCACAACGGAGAGAACAAGAAACTTTGACTTCGACAATGTTTCTACTCTAACTTCGCATTCTAGCATCTGACATGCCTACAGCAATTGCAGATACGATCGCACTGACCATATAGGACGACTTCGAAGGACATATAACGAGAACAATAGGCAAGTGGAGATACTTCGACAACATCAGTCCGCACACCGTATCTCTGTATTCTATCATCTCACATGGATACCTCTGAAGCATATGAGTTCGCAACTATTATATAAGACGACATCGAAGCGGGTATAACGCACACAACAGACAGAACGAGAAACTCCGACCCCGACTATGCCCACACTGTTACTCCGCATTCCAGCATCTGACATGCCTACAGCTATTGCAGATACGATCGCACTGACCATATGAGAAGACTTCGAGGGACATATAACGAGAACAATCGACAGGTGGAGATACTTCGACAACATCAGTCTGCACACTGTATCCCTGTATTCTATCATCTCACATAGATTCCTCTGGAGCATATGAGTTCGCAACGATCATATGAGACGACATCGAAGCAAGTATAACGCACACAACAGGCTATTCGACTATGTTCACTTTGTAACTTTGCATTCTAGCATCTCAAATGCCCATTCAAGAAGTATATATGACAGCTTATTATATGCGAGTGGAGTACTTTACTTTCATTACCACCAGAAACTCCGATTCCAACAATCAAAAGTCGGTAAATTGGCGTGTTCGCCAAAACTTCGAATTCATCAATCTTGATAATAAGTCGGTTATACATCTCATAGGTAGACATTGTCTAGTGTTTCCTGAATCGAAATATCGCTTACAACAGGGGGAACAAGAAACTTTGACATCGACAATGTTTATACTTCAACTTCGCATTCTAGCATCTGACATGCCTACAGTAATAGAACAAGAAACCTCGACCTCGACTATGCTTACACTATAACTCCGCATTCTGGCATCTGACATGCCTACAGCAATAGCAGATATGATCGCACTGACCATATAAGACGACTTCGAGGGAGATATAACGAGAACAATTGACAAGTGAAGATACTTCGACATCATTCTGCACACTGTATCTCTGTATTGTAACATCTCACATGAATACCTTTGTAGCATGGTAGTTCGCAATGATTATTTGAGACGACATCGTAGCGGGTATAACGCACACAACAGGCAGAACAAGAAACTTCGACTCCGACTATGTTCACACTGTAACCCCGAATTTTTGCATCTGACATGCCTACAGCAATAGGAGGTATGATCGCAATGACAATACGAGATGACTTCGAAGGACATATAACGAGAACAATAGGCTAGTGAAGATACTCCGACAACATCAGTTCGCCCGTATCTTTGTATGCTATCATCTCACATGGATACTTCTGGAGCATATGAGTTCGCAACTATTATATAAGACGACATCGAAGCGGGTATAACGCACACAACAGACATAACAAGGAACTTCGACCCCGACTATGCTTACACTGTTACTCCGCATTCTAGCATCTGACATGACTACAGCTATAGCAGATACTATCGCACTAACCATATAAGAAGACTTCGAGGGACATATAACGAGAACAATCGAGTGAAGATACTTCGACAACATCAGTCTGCACACTGTATCTCTGTATTCTATCTACCACATGGATACCTCTGGAGCATATGAGTTCGCAACGATCATATGAGACGACATCGAAGCGAGTATATCGCACAGAACAGGCTATTCGACTAAGTTTACTATGTAACTTTGCATTCTAGCATCCCAAATGCCCATTCAAGAACTATATATGACAGCTTATTATATGCGATTGGAGTACTCCATTTTTTCATTACCACCAGAAAATTCGATTCCAACAATCAAAAGTCGGTAAATCGGCGTGTTCGCCAAAACTTCGAATCAATCAATCTTGATAATAAGTCGGTCAAACATCTCATAGGTAGACATTGTCTAGTGTTTCCTGAATCGAAATAACGCTTACAACAGGGAGAACAAGAAACTTTGATTTCGACAATGTTTATACTTTAACTTCGCATTCAAGCATCTGACATGCCTACATTTATTGCAGAAACGATCGCACTGACCATATAGGACGACTTCGAAGGACATAATATATAACGAGAACAATAGGTAAGTTGAGATACTTCGACAACATCAGTCCGCACACCGTATCTCTGTATTCTATCATCTCACATGGATACTTCTGGAGCATATGAGTTCGCAACTATTATATAAAACGACATCGCATCGGGTATAACGCACACAACAGACAGAACAAGGAACTTCGACATCGACTATGCTCACACTGTTACTCCGCATTCTAGCATCTGACATGCCTACAGCTATTGCAGATACGATCGCACTGACCATAGAAGAAGACTTCGAGGGAAATATAACGAGAACAATTGACAAGTGAAGATACTTCGACAACATCAGTCTGCACACTGTATCTCTGTACTGTATCATCTCACATAGATACCTCTGTAGCATATATTTTCGAAACGATCATATAAGACGACATCGAAGTGTGTATATCGCACACAACAGGAAGAACAAGAAACTTCGACTCCGACTATGTTTACACTGTAACTTCACATTCTAGAATCTGACATGCCTATAACTATGGTAAAAACGATCCCACTGACCATATAAGATGACCTCGAAGGACATATAACGAGTACAATAGGCGAGTGAAGATACTTCGAGACCATCAGTCTGCACACTGTATCTCTGTATTCTATCATCTCACATGGATACCTTTGGAGCATGGTAGTTCGCAACGATTATATGAGTTGACATCGATTCGAGTATAATGCACACAACAGGTAGAACAAGAAATTCTGACTTCGACTATGTTTACTCTGTAACTCTGCATTCCAGCATCTGCCGATCGCACTGACCATATAAGACGACTTCGAAGGACATATAACGAGAACAATAGGCGAGTGAAGATACTTTGACATCAGTCTGCACACTGTATCTCTGTATTGTTTCATCTCACATAGATACCTCTGTAGCATATTTGTTCGCAACGCTCTTATATGACAACATCGAAGAGAGTATAACGCAAACAACAGGCAGAACAAGAAACTTTGACTTCGACTATGTTTACTTTGTAATTTTGCATTCTAGCATCTAGAATGCCCATTCAAGAAGTATATATGACAGCTCATTAAATGCGAGTGGAGAACTATACTTTTTCATATCCACCAAAAACTCCGATTCAAACAATCAAGAGTCGTCAAACCGGCGTGTTCGCCAAAACTTCGAATTCATCAATCTCGATAATAAGTCGGTTGTACATCTCATAGGTAGACATTGTCTAGTGTTTCCTGAATCAAAATAACGCTAACAACAGGGAGAGCAAGAAACTTCGACTTCGACTGTGTTCACACTGTAACTTCGCATTCTAGCCTCTGACATGCCTACAGTTATTGCAGATACGATCGC